>JAUPMG010000013.1:10010788-10021035 GCA_031762675.1 Pachysandra terminalis | reverse complement strand
ATATATAAATAATCACATTATTTTATATATTATATGAGTGTATTTATATATATATATATATATATATATATATATATATATATATATATATATATATATGTGTGTGTATACATATATAACATTTGATACATGTAATTATATATTATATTTGTGGTGTCTAGTTGAGAGCACGATCCACATGTTTGTGAATGCTTACATGTTCTCTGATGTGGATCTAAGTGTAGAGGAGATATATCCACCATGGGCTTGAACCGCTATGATGCGGCCGTTCCCGTATTGTTGTTCGAACCGGATAGTGGGAGAGTCAAGAATAGGTAGGCAATGGTTAGGGACAGGTGGGAGATGCACAAGCAAGTCAACACCAGCTACGTCTTCTCAAATCTTTCTATTTTCTCTCTCTAAATCTACTTTTTCTCTTTAGAAGGTATTTTTTGTAGAGAAGATCCCAAGTTCAGATATTATCACGTCTCAAATGTTTATATGAGATCTCAAATGCCATCTTCTTTACTAAGCCTTAGGTGACTTTATATAGGCAATGAGGAACCTCTAGGATGGTGACAAGTGTTATCATCTCCTTCATTCTCTTTGCCTAAAAAGGTACTAAATGAATCTCATCTAATCAATCACCTAATTGAAGAGAGAATTTCTTCTCAAAATATGGTCTTCTCGATCTAATTCAATTGAGGAGACAATTTCTCCCATAGATAAAGTAATTACAACTTGCTAATAAGGAGACACCTTGTGACTCATTCGGTTGGCCCTCTAGGTATGTCGGGATCCAATCTGAGTACCAATGACACTCATGCCCTTGGTTGCTACACCATAAGAACCTCTAAAACCTTGCCCTATCTGAGAGTGGGGATAAGGGAATTGGTGGTACAGACTTGGACATTTCGCGATCAGTATTGTGGGGTCCGGAGGAACATAGTCAGGTGGGGATGAGGCCCTCTATCCTTGCCTTGGAGCGTTGCAACTGGATCACTTTGGGTTTATGCTATACAGGTATGTACTTGTTTGTGTTGAAATTGTGTCCTTCTTAGCTATCCATTGTTGGGTCTTCTCCTTCTCATTCTCAGTTTTCGTTCAAATTTGTGCTCGGTCCGGTGGCGGGTCCTTGGTTGGCCTCGATTCTGGTTGCTAGTGGGTTGACTAAACATCGGTGTATGGGTAGCCTTACTTGGTTTGAATCACAAACATCTAGGGCCCCTTTCTGTTTTGAGCAGCCTGTAGTCCAATTTCTGGAATGGGAGGGGTGTCCTTTCCATAATTGTCCCTATATTGGGCAAACCAATGGGATGTTTGAAGTACTTGGTGAGCCTAATGAGCCCTCGGGTAGTGAAAGTGATTTGAATGATGAGGATGAGGTTGAAGAGGGTGTGGAGGTGGGGGTGGAGGATATTGCAGGACTGTTTAGATTACGAGTGTCTGATAGGAATGGAAAATCGGTTTCGATGTCTGATGCCATTGCTAGATTTAGGTAGAGGAAGGGGGGAAGTGGTATTGGGTGTTCCATGAGGGCGCAACGATTGGGTCTTGGTAATGTTTATACTAGGAAAAGGTTTAGGGGGAAGTATAAATGTTGTTAATGAAGATATTAAGCTAGAATGTGATGGGTCTTTGTTGGGCGGCCAAGAGAAGAACTGTCAAGGCGGTATGTGGTAGGGTGAACCCATGCATTGTGGCTTTTCAAGAAACCAAAAGAGCCGCTTTCTGTAGAAGGTTTATTAGGAAGATTTTGTGTAGTCAGGACAAGGATTGGGCTTGCCTTCCAATAGTTGGGAGGTCAGATGGTATTCTCATGATATGGGATGTGCAGAAGATTGTGGGAATATGTTTCGGTCTTATCGTTTTTCGATTTCTGTTAGCTTTTTGTGTCCCGGGGAGTCTTTTGAATGGTTGTTAATCGTGGTATATGGTCCCAATGGGTATAGAAACTGTAGATTCTTTTGGCAAGAATTGAGGGATGTGCGAGCTGCTTAGGATGGAGCGTGGTGTTTGATTGGTGACTTTAATTTCATTAGATTCATGAGTCAACGGAGTAGGGTGGGGAGGTTTACCAGAAGTACGAGATTATCTACCAATTTTATCAATTCACTAAACTTGGTAGATTATCCTCTCACGGGTGGGGACTTCACACGGTCTAATATGAGAGAGGTGTTGTGGTGTAGGCTGGATCGGGTCTTGTCGTCTGTTGAGTGTGATGAGCATTTCCACTCCCCATGTCAATCGTTACTCACTAGATCTACATTTGATCATTTGCTGCTATTGGTGTCGTCGGAAGAGGGTAGGCGAGGGCCTTTTCCTTTCCGTTTTGAAAATATGTGGTTGTCCCAGGAGTCTTTCAAGGTGTTGTTGCACGAGTGGTGGAGTGTTATCCTTTGGTTTCAGGGTGGGAGGGTTTCAGGTTTATGCAAATTTTGAAGCTTCTTAAAGGCAAAATCAGGGTGTGGAACAAGGAGACCTTTGGGGACATTTATAGGAGGAAACTGGTTTGTTTGGGTGAGATAGAGCGTGTGGATAAGATTGAACAAAGTAGATCACTAAATCAGGCAGAGTGAGATTTGAGAAGGGAGAAGGAGGATCTAGAGGAGGTATTGAGATTAGAAGAGATTAGTTAGAGGCAGAAGTCTAGGGCGTTGTGGATTAAGGAGGGATATGGGAATACCAAATTTTTTCATAGGATAGCTAAGGGAAGAGCTAATGTAAACGTGTTATCCAAGATTCAGATCGGGAATGAGGTGGTTAAGGATTCGAATAGGGTGGTTGAAGTGCTGGAGAATTTCTACTCGAGGTTGTATAGGTCGAAGCAGAATCTCCATTTTGATGTGAGTGCTCTTGGTGGACTAACGATGTTTGAGGTTTAAAGGGTGTGGCGTGAGATGCCATTTGGAAAGGAGGAAGTGAGAAATGCGATGTGGTCCCTCTCTCGGGACAAAATACCAGGTCCCAATGGGTTTACTATTGAGTTTTACCAAGATTCATGGGATACCTCCCGCCGATGGCCTTTGTTGAGGAATTTTTCATTCATGGGATGATTAACAAGGTTACCAATGCTATTTTCCTTGCTCTTATCCCCAAGAGTAAAAGTGCTAGGGCGCTTAAAGATTTTAGACCCATCATCTTGATCATGAGTTTGTATAAAATTATTTCTTAAGTTTTGGCAGTTAGACTGCGGTCAATGATGGATGATATTGTCTCCACGAATCAGTGTACTTTTATCCCAAGGCGTCAAATTTTGGATAGTGTCCTTGTGGCCAATGAGATCGTGGAGGAAAGATTGAGGTTGGAAGTGAAGGTCTGGTGATAAAGTTAACTATCGAAAAGACTTGTGATAGGGTGGAGTGGCATTTTTTGGATGTTTTCTTGGAGTGGAAAGGTTTTGGCACTAAATGGAGATCTTGGACTAAGGGATGTCATAGCAATGTCTCTTTCTCTTTTCTAATTAATGGGGGAGTCAAGGGACATTTCAGTTTGTTCCGTGGTCTGCGTCAAGGGTACCCCCTCTCTCCTTTCCTCTTTGCCTTGGTGAGATATTCACTAGTTTTCTCCGTAGGGCTGAGGAGTTGGGTCAGTTATATTGTATTAGGGTGGGGAGGGATGAGGTGAGGGTGTCGCACTTACAGTTTGCGGATGATAACATCTTATTTTTGGAGCCGATGGAGGTTCAGAATATTAGGTGAAGGTGGTTATTAGATGCTTTGAAATGGTATCAGGGCTTAAGATTAACTTGGAGAAGAGTAGCGTTTGTGGTGTCCATGTTTATGAAGAGAGGTTGGAAGTGATAGCTGAGGTTCTTGGGTATAGAGTGGAGAAATGGCCAATGCGATACCTAGCCATTTGGTGATAATCCTAGACGTCTAGGGTTCTGGGAGATTGTCCTAGAGAGGTTAGGAAACAAATTGGTCGTTTGGAAACGCAACTATTTGTCCTTGGGGGGGAGAATCACCCTGATCCAGTCTGCCATGGCAAATGTCCCGATCTATTTCTTGTCGTTTAGGGTTCTAGTTAGGGTGGTTAGGATGGTGGAGAAGATTCAGCGGGATTTCTTATGGGAGGGGTAAGGGAGTTAATTGGTCTACTGTGTGCTTAAGCAAGCCTAAAGGGGGTCTTAATCTGGGAACAATTAGGGAACGAAACTCCTCTCTTCTTGGAAAATGGCTTTGGCGTTTATCTGTGAAGAGGAATGCCTTGTGGTGTCAAGTGATTCAAAGCAAATATGGCTCTCATGAGAATGGGTAGGTGGTTAATCCTAGGCCCAGAATTCATTGTGCAAGCCCTTTGAAGGCCATTTCGGACCTTGCTCCTCAGTTTTACCCTTGGATTAGATCCTTTGTGGGAGATGGGAGGCACACTTCCTTTTGGCATGATCTATGGTGGGGAGAGAGTCCTTTGTCCATCACATTCCCTCGGGTCTATAGACTTGTCTATCATAGGGAGTTTACAATTGCAGCGGTCTTGTTCTGGTCTGAGGGGGGTTTAGTTTGGAATTTCCAGTTCCATAGGGAGGTATGTGATGTCGAGGTTGGGCCTTTGGTGGCACTTGTTGAATCCTTGAGTTCTGTTTTTATTGACTCAGATTCCCCGGACTCGAGGATATGGTCACTCTCCTTTGATGGCTGTTTTTGTTCTAGTTTCTTTCGTCAAGTTCTGAGGGCTCCTAGGGAAGTTCTCCCTCCTCTTTTTCCTGCTTCTTGTTTTATATATAATTGGGTATTACAACTGAATGAGTTGACCGAATTAATTAGCAGGTTGAAAAAACTCAATTCTAAACCATTTGACGGATTGATAACATAAATAGTAATCCACCCAAATACTGGTGGGTTGGCAGGTCCACCCATATACTAAAACAGTATGCCTATTCTCAACAAAATTGTGCATGTACCTCTATTGGCTTATAGTTTGAAGGCCTATTAATTCTTTAGATGAGTCGAGTGTGTGTGTGTGCGTGTGTTATATTTAGACTACAGGGTCTCTAATTAGTTTTTCTTGTCATGGCTGACTGTTTAGAATCTTGCAAACCCAACTGCTCTATCGTTGAGTGCTGTTGCAATGATGAGGCATTTGGAGCTCCATGATAAAGCGGATCAAATCCAGAATGCTATCCTCAACACAATTGCTGAAGGGAAGCACCGCACTCTCGATCTTGGTGGCTCTTTAACAACGTTTGATTTCACAAAGGCAGTTTGTGATCATCTCTGAAGTACAACAACATTGATCTGGGTGTGGTAGCTACAAAATTGCCCCTTGGGATCTTCTTGTGGAGCCATGTGCAACACCATTTTCTGGTAAAGATGTTATTTGGGGAGAGGTTCTGAATCGGCTTTATAATGAAAGAGATTATACAGTTATGCAGACTAATCCTTCCTTACATCTGGTAGTCAGATTAATTCTATGAATCATCTAATGACTAATGTCGTTCAGGAGTTTCAAAAGCATCTGTGGAAAAATAAACGTACAGCCACAGCTTACAACTGTAAAATAAAAGAACCTCATCCAAGATGGTACTACTGTATGCAGGTAGATTTGTAGCTTGTATGCGTGTTTGCTGTTATTTTTCTGTGGCTATGTATGAGAATGTTCAAGCTCATGTAACGCACAAGGTGATTTAATTGCTCAACTCGAGCCATTAGGAAATTTGAAGTATTTTGATTATCTTTTTATCCTTCAATGTAAAATATAGAATTTCACTTGTACTACTAACCTCACCTTACATATTAAGTTGTATTTTTCATAATGAATATGAATTACTTTTCACGTGATAAAAGAGCACATGCACTTGTGATGTGGCCTCATTTGTATTTTCACAGATCACAGTTGAGCGTCCACAGTTCGTTTGTTTCTGTCTATGCAATTCATTGATTTTCAAGCATATTACTCCTTTATATACATCTTTGAGGCTCGGTTATATTTACCAAGTACAAAATTTTATACACCAACAATAATAATAAATAACCGTCTTGACTGCTTCAATGAAGAAATCTTCACATTCAACTCATCGCATATTACCAAAAGAAACGAGGGATTGAAAACTGTACATCATATCATTGGATTGGAAGTGAGGGAGGGGATTGGACCAAGTACAACAGCTAGATCCTTGCAAAACTCTCAGCTAATCATTCTGTGATTGCTACCAAATCAGCCATTGTACTTGACCTGTCTCTTGGATGGTGAAATCTGCAGACAAAGGGCCTACGTACCCATAAGAATTGAAACGCAGCTGAACTATATGCAATATGGTACAATATTTTACAAAAATTAAAAAAAAAAAAAAAAAAAGGAGCCTCTGACACTTCTTTTTGGTATCCGAACAAAGCAATTTTCATCACACTGATCAGTCATCATCTGATAAGCATACAACATCAGTTGCTACACCTGTCCAGGCTGAAATGCCACGTGTGCTACCGGTCACTGCCAGTTGAGATGCATCCCCTGTGTTGATGTTTAAACCCAAATCTTGCAGAAAGGGTAAAGGGGCTGGCAAACTTGAACCGGGGCGGTGGTCAATGTCCATGAGCAAGTCAAGGGCAGATTGAGAAGGATTGTGGAGAAATGGCAATCCTCCTGCTGCATTATCAGGCTGTTGCATTCTGCTAGAAGGTCCTGCTGGATTTGTAGGCAGTCGGGGTGTAAACTGAGGCAGCATCGATGAAGTGGCAGGTGGAGGATTATTCGGTGGCTGTTGATTGGGAACCCCACGAGGTAGAGGCGGGACATTGGGAACGGGCATGGATGTGGCTGGTCTGAAGTGTTGAAGGTGCGGGGCTGGGGCCCGTAGCTCACTGCCAACTTGGAGAGTTCCTGTGGGAGGTACAATGGGGCCGAAGTGTGGTCTGACTTGGTTGCCAGAGAAAAGTGCCGAGGAATGGTGAACCACCTGAACTGACAGGGCGGCAGGTAGGCCAGTCGTCTGAGAGATCGACGCAGATGACACAAGCAAAGATTGGCCAGCATGAGGGGTCGGCCTCTGTGCCGTTTGCTGCATTGATAATTGAAATAACTGGTGCATGAAACTGGAAGTCGCTGCTGTAATCAAAAGGGGTCAGAAACTTCCCGAGATAGTAAGCAAAAGGCATGTTCAAGCATGTAAGCACAATGTCAAATGCACTCATAATGCATATGTACGAATTCATATATGTTTGTGCAAACATAATATAAATATGGCCCTATATAGATTTATACAAGTAAGAACGTACTTGTTTAAATGTTACATTTGAGGAACCAGCATGTAGCTCTTTATGATTCTATCCCCGAAATCGGTCCAAGGACTTGCAAATTTATAGTGGTTATGCACAAAGATGAAAAAAATTGACTTTCTACTAATCTCTAAAAAGCTTATTAATACTACATAATACAGTACAATCATCAACTGTAATTTGAACTCAAAAAATAGAAAGAAGACTAGTAATATTGTACTCTCTAGAAATTAGCACGTGACAATGTGAATTAAATATGCATTAATTTCGGGTCATCAATCATCAACTGCAACAATTTATATCATTGGTGAGGGTAGAGTTCAGTGTTAACCACAGAGAGAGAGAGGGAGGGAGAGAGACAGAGAGAATTATTTCCGTAGGATAAGAATTGAAAATGTATCTAATAAATTGTCTCGGGTGCTTAGACTAGAGCATAGGTGAACATAATAATATTATATTTATAGGAATAAGTAGAACTTATACTCCACCACAGACGTTAATACGGTGAACAAAAGAACAAAAACCAAAAAAGGGATCCAGGACCATCAGACCAAAATCAATGGAGACCCGAATATTTCAGCCAAAAGCAGTTTTTTTTTTTCTTTGAAAACCTGTATAAAAAAAAAAAGCTAATAGAAAAGTACAACTGATCAATAAACTCTGATACGGAAGTACACTGACTGAACATAATAAACGAACAAGAAGAAAACATAATAATAAAACAACAAAAGGAGCCACCAAATTTAGTCTACTTGGCTAATCTCCAGGTTGAGCATTGATCCTCCAAATATTTCAGGAATGCATAAATCAAGTTTATAAAGGTGTTCTAACAAAGTTCCATACCTTGCTGCATTCCCGTCGTCCCAGCTGCTTTGTGATCTATGAATTTGGATCTGAAAGCTTCAGCCAATATCTTGTTCAGATGAACTTTGCTAAAATTTGTCTCGAGTACTTTTCTCTTCTGCACTAATGCTGTCTCAGCATCTTGAAGCAAAGCATCAAACTTCCTGCGTATCTGACCCACCATCTCCTCTATCTCCATTTCACATTCAGATTTGAGCCGCAATTTCTATTCGAATAAGTGGGGGGGAAATGATAATGGAAAAGGAAGTCAAAAAAAGAGCCAACTCCGTTTGGAATTCAAGCAAGGTTATAAAATCAGGCACTAGAAGAATGAGGTACAAACCGTATCTTCATGGATCTTGATGGCATGCTCCCTTTCTTTACGTATTCTTTCCAATTCATTTTGAAGTGGATCAGGAAACCAAGGATGAGGCATTCGGGATGTCATAGGAGCAGTTTGTAGAGGACGGTTGCTAGATTCTGGAATGGTGGATGTGCTTCTGAGCTCTGAAACATGTGTTTCACATCCAACCACAGGCATGTCCATGGGTGGATGCAGTGGTAAATGTGTGGCAGGTTGCAAAACAGAGTGACCTGAAAGCTGGGATGGATCCTCAGTCAGTGGTTGCGAGGGAACTTGAACCAGTCCAATAGAGTTGTGGCCTTCAATGCTCAACTGAGGTTGAAATCCAGTAGTCACGGGTAAATCAGTTTGATTGTGTTCAGCAGAGGATGGTACTACAGATGAAGGCTGCTGCAACTGCACAACAGATTGCAGAACTAAGGTGTCGTGATTAGGCTGATTAGATGTAACAGCATCAACAGGCTGAAATGATGAAATTTCAACTTGTATGGTAGAATTTCCCACTTCATTTGGCATGTTACTCTCTCGCACTCCCATTTCACTTGGCATGTCAACTTCTCGCACTCCAGCTGATATAGATAGTTGAGAATGTTCAGTAACGAGTGCCTGACAATAGACAAATTAGTATGACACCACATTAGTACAACACTATGGCTAAATAGGATAAATCAGTTATTCTTTCCTTGACATAAATGCTCTGAGGCACGTATCATTTGGTTAGCATGTGCAAGCCATGCACATCTGTAAAGCCAACTCCCATATGAGGAAATCTAATGTAAACACTTTGCACAATAGGGACAATCAACCACTGGCATGGTAATGTATGCCTGGAGCACAAGCTGGGAGTGGGAACTACCATTTGGATATTTTATACTCCAAACAACATATTCAATCACCTGATAACCACACCATCAATTGTATTTTCTCTTTGAAGGTTATAATTGTGAGGGAAACGGTCTAGGAAAGTTCCAGAAGGAAAATGCTGCATCTCTAACATAAAGATGTTGACCTTGGAATAATGATATTCAGAAAACTATGATCATGTCAAACCTGCCAAGGACTAATCTCCAAGACAGGATAGTTAAATACCTGAGGTGATGACAGTTGACCACCTTGGACTGAGGTATTATGCGGCTGTTCTGAAGGCACAACCATTTGAGTTGGCTCCAGCAAAGGTGAGACTTCGCTAGTGGAATTACCTACTTTATTGTGCTGATTGAATCCAGAAAGAGTAGCATTTTCTGAGGCCATAGTACATCTTTCATCATTCTCTCCACCTGACTGCACAGGAAGAGTTGTCATTTTTAGTGGGTCAACACGCTCTGCTGGATCATTATGAACCATCTCAGGAACTTCAGACGTTATCCCATCAATTGGCACAGTGGATACAGCTCCATCAAGACTCTGTTGCCCTGAACATGACCCAGACACACGGACACCATTCTTAATATGATCTTCTGATTTGTCAGCTCTATGTTGTTGCTTGACTCCAACAGTTTCAGGAACTGCAGATATTAGAACTCCACTGGACATGCTCGGTGAAACTCCATCAACATTCTGTTTTTCTAAGCAAGACCCAGATATAGGGAAAGCCTTCGGAGAACCAACATTGGAGTTGCCGGTTCTATTGTACTGCTCAACAACTCCAGTAGCGGGTTCTCTTCCTGAGGTCATAGAATTCATTTCATCAGAGTTGCCTGTTCTACTGTACTGCTCAACTCCAGTAGTGGGTTCTCTTCCTGAGGTCATAGAATTCATTTCATCATTCTTTCTACAGGACTTCATGGAAAGTGTTACTGTTCCCAAGGGGCTGCCACACTTTATCGCTTCTCTTGGTATCGGTACAG
>JAUPMG010000013.1:9970817-9984617 GCA_031762675.1 Pachysandra terminalis | reverse complement strand
CACTCCTCTCAGGCCTTGTTGGAGGACTTGGCATCTTTTGTTTTTCAACTCGTTCAGATTTCCTCTTAACTGGAGGATTCGTAAGTGTCCGCTTTTCAAGTCGCTCAGACTTTCGTATATTTGAAGAGCTTGATATTGTCTGTTTCTTTAAAGGCATCTCTCTAGCTGACCTTCTTAAACCAGATGTATCTGTTGCTGCAGAACCCGAAGTTGTCGATCCTTTGCTACCAATCTTCCTTCTCTTTGAGCTGGTACTATTGCCATCTTTAACTTTCTGACTCGATCGAGTGTCATTTGCCATCTTTTCAATTGCAAATCACAATTTCAAGAGAAAAATGAGAAGTTTGGTCATTTTTTAGTTGAGCTTCGTTGAAGTTCCTTCCCGTGATATCTAAGACAGAAATTAAAAAGTAAAAATAAAAAATAAATGAAATAGACAGAGAAAATCAACTTTGACCTGGTCAAGCTTCAAATTTGCTTTATCATGAGATAAATACCAAACTATAAAAGTCAATTGACAGAATCGTAATGGATATTGTTTGACTTGATTCAACCAGATAACAACATTTATCCTCAAAATCAAACTCCAAAATGCAACCTAACGAATATGCAATAAATTTATTTAAGTGAAATTTGTTTTTATCAGGAAAGGATACGCTGAAAGAATAACAACTTGAATTTATTCAAGCAAATAACAAAGAAATCTCCAACTGTGAAACACTGTAAAACACTTTAGATAGTGGTTCTCATCAACAATGTTGATGTTTTGAGTGTGTGGAATGAAGTTATCCTCCATGCAAAGGAAGAATTAATAAAAGCACCAATGAACCTGCTTTTAGATGCACACTAAATCTCAGAAACATCATTCCAATCAAATACCTCAAAACTATTACCATATCAAACACAAACATACCTTCCCATGCTTTTATATGAGATACTCATTGATATTTACACTTGTATCATCGAGTTACCAATTACAGCCCTTTATGACACTTCATCAGCCTTCCCACCTCTTCCTATGAAAGTAAACCACTGGATGCCTCCAGTCATACAGTTTTAAGAAAGATAAAAATACAAATATCATTGTATAGTCCTCTATTTTCGCAAGCATGTAGAAAGAAGCAAGTAAATGTTTGTGTATATATATAATGTAATGATAAATCCAGCTTCTCCACTATAAAATAGAATAAAAGAATTAAAAAAAGAAAGAAAAAAACACGATCATTATCCTCCAAACCACATACCAATTATTTGAGATCAGTAATCCTCCTCACACTCAATGCAGAGCCAATTCTCCAATCAACATGAGTTTGAGCATGAGAATATTGCAGGAATTTCCAGTCAATGTGATAAAAAAACTTTCTCCATTTCTAACTTGAATTACTCTCACCTCACTGCTTCCAACTCCAATGCAGATAGAAATTAAAACCCAACTTAACTTTCATTTTCTCTTCACAAGGGATCCATAAAAATGAGCAGCTTCGCAAAGGATTATTAAAAAGGAGATTCCTTCAAATTACCATAATGCCAACTTAATATTTAATCCCTCCGCACCTACGTAATTTACAATGAATGCTATTAACTTCATCATGAACCCAAATCAAAGCTGGTTACAACATGAGAGTCCAAAACATCAATTTTTCCTCATCTGGACTCTGGTGAATAAAATAAAACTAAACTACGAAAAGGAGAAACCTTCGGAACCTCAACCTAAAACAACAGTTTTAAAACAATATATCATCTTAGTATTAACCAAATTATATATAATAGAGCACTGACAAACCATCGGAATACCCTCAGAAAATAGTTAGGCAACACTGACAAGCTTTACAACTAGGTCAATATGGGGTTTACAGAAGAAACTCAAAAACATGCAAACATCTTCAAGTGGAACAAAAATCAATACACTTCACAATGCATCCAAAACAATGCTGTAGTTCTGGACCATAATACTAGTTAAGAAACTGGTCCCTGAAATACCTAGTTCTCTTCTGAACAAAAAAATGGCTATGGATTCATCACATAACAGAAAACAAAGAAGTAAAACAGCAATACCATAAAACCATAGCAAATAAAACTATCGAAAAACAAATCAACGAAAGAATTATCATAGATTTAACACAAAACCCTAGCTAGACAACAGAGGAACAAGAATTTGGATTGATTTCATAGAACCAACACAAATTATAACCATGAAATTATAGGGCTTTTGTTAAAGAAAAAATTAGAAAAATGCAATACCAGCGCAAGAACGAATAGATCAAATGTCAGTGCAGAAATCTGAGACTTCAGAATCTCTACCAGTGGTTGTTCAGGTTTGGTTTCTCAAATCATGGGAGAGCGAAAATATTATGGAGAGGAAAGAACTGACAAAGAGGAAAGCAATGGAAGGGACAACTAAAACAAAAGATGGGCCGTTTTGTGTGTGCACATATATACTCGAAGGAAAATGAGAGTGTCACCCACAGAGGACCTATATAGGGTCCTCCGTATTTATAAGATGACACGTGTCCCTAATATAAACCTTAAACCGGTGACTTAGAAACAAAATAGAAAATTAAAAGAAAAAAATAAGGTGACTTCAAAATAAAATAAAATAAAAAATAAATTAATAAATTGATCATTTCTTTCTTTTAAGACTTTTAGTAGGGTTTTCTTTTTATTTTTGTAAAGTGTGATATTTAGAGTTTAGGGTTCATATTTCCTTTTACGGTTCTATTTTTAAGGTTTTTATATTTTAAGGTTTATCTCTTTTGTTTTAATGTTTAATCTTTTTTAAGGTTTTTTTTTAAGATTTAATATTTAGGGTTTATGGTTCATATGTTTTTAGATTTTACGATTAATCTCTTTCTTTTTAAAGTTTAAATTTTTTTTGGTTTTTTTTATTTTTTAAGGTTTGATATTTAGAGATTAAGATTCATATTTTCTTTTAGGATTTTAGTACTATAAGTTAATATTTAGGAATTAGGTTTTTAGGATTTTATGACAACAAATTTTAATATTTAAAATTTAGGATTTATCTATTTTTAGTCTTATTTTTAACGGTTTTTTGTTTTTAAATTTGTAGGAAATGATCTTTCCAACGAAATCTGTTCGTTTGTTCATTGGAAAATGTACCCATTGGAAAGTGTTTTTTTCAAAAGTGTTATATTTTTAATGAAAATACCCTCAAAAGTTTTCCTTTAAAATGAAATGGAAAAGAAAGTGCTCTTTTATATTCCTTCTATCATTTTCCAAATAACCAAACATGGACCGAGATCCTCTGTGAGGGGATCCCCTGCGGTGTAGAGACAACTTTGGGGCAAAATGGTATTTTTGCCCTAGCTCCTAAGGTGAAAATACCATTTTGCCCTCGAGATTGTCTCTACACCACAGGGGTTCCCCTCACAGAGATCTACCCCCACCAAACACACCCTAAAAGTTTTAAGGGCTGCTCATTTTTCAAAGCTAGGCGTAGTAACATGATCAAGTGGGATACCTATATAGATCCCCGCGGGTCGCAACTCTCTATGCTAGGAAGAGTTGTTATAATGAAATTATCTTCTTAATTGAACATATTGACTAGTCTAACCAAAAGTCTCTAAATTACCAAACTAGCCTTGCGACGATGTTAGCGCACTCGGTTATGTTCTCAAATCAAGCACTACACCAACAAGCTGTAGTCAAATTGGGTGCAGACCAACCTACGCAATTCAAACTCAGGAAATGCCTCTAACTTTGCCAATATGCTGATTTCATGACCTAAGTTGTATATAACACATATCTAGATCTGTTTTTCGTGTTTTTTTTGCTTGTTTGTTTGAAGACAGATCCAAAATCTTCAGAATACTCTTTTCTAGACCCACACACCAAGTACCCCCCAGTATAGGGGCATAAAGACATATTTTTTTCTTGGGGCCCGTCGGCTTGATTGATGAATTATTTAGATCAAAATCAATATGTGCACAAACCTCTAGATTGTAGTAATATCCACTTCTGCTTTATGAAGGTTTTTACGAAGCCCTTATTGTTAAAAATGACTTTGAATCCGCACCAATTCATCGAACACATTTCAATTTGTAGGATCGGGTTGAACTGGGCGCTCAGACTTAATGTATTTTAAATACATCAAGCTCAGGCTTACACCTTTGAGTCCGAATGTTAGATCGAGCCGGGCTCGGGCCAACATAAATTATAGGGTAAATTCTACAAATCTCTCTTGAGATTTGGTATAATACCCTGATACCTCATCTATCCTTCTCAAAAGTACAAATACATCCCCTTTATTATTTCCATTCGTACATAGACCTCCTCTGCACTAACGAAACTTAACATAAATCATAAACTTTTACATGTTTTAGACTATTTTGCCCTTGCATTTAAACCCCCCCCCCCCTAACACCAAGTGGGGGGATGGAGACGGTTGGGGGTGGTGGTGGGATGGTGGTAGTGTGGAAGGTTTAAATCCAAAGATAAAATGGTTTAAAACATGTTCAAGTTTATGATTTTCGTTAAAGTTTCGTTAGTACCGTTTGTGTAGGGGAGGTCTATATCCGAATTAAGAGAGTGGAGGGGATGTACTTGTACTTTTGAGAAGGATAGGTAGGTATCTGGGTATTATATCAAACTTCAAGGGAAGTTTGTGAAATTTACCCTAAATAATGTTATAATAGTGTAAGCCCGGCCCGAGCCCGCCCAAGCCTGACCCGTTGCACCCCTAACTCCTATGGGACGGGTAGGGTTTGCGGAATCCCGCTCGAAGCCGGGCGGAAAACATATACCTACTTGTATTTTTCCCGTTAAGAAGCGAGTGAGATTGGCGTTGGCCCGTGAGACCGAGACCTATAAATACAGAGACCTCACTCAACAAGTTTCGGGAGCGATTTTATTTTTTTGTTGTTTGTTTAACTCTCTGCTTTATTGCTTGTTTTTCCTTCAATCTCAAATGGCGTACGAGGGAATTCTCTTGGGGATGGGGAACCCTCTTTTAGACATTTCAGCAGTCGTGGACGAGCGGTTACTGGAAAAGTAATGATATTTCGCTAATTGTTTCAGTTTCCTTTGATTCTTTGTAGTTTTGGAAAATATAGATTTAACGGCTTTCGGCAGATCACTCTGAGAGATCTGTAAATGCGTACACACACACACACGCATATATAATATATATGCGTGTGTGTGTGCGTACGCGCATTTCGGTATGCAGGTCTTATTATTGATAAGTATTGATATTTAATTGTTTGATCTGTTATTATTGTCTTGATAACGTGAGTGGTTCACATTTCGGTTGAGTTGTTGATTGGTTGATTCATTTTGTTGTCTTTCTGTGTATTCGTGTATATATATGTGTGTGTGTACGTGTGTAAATGCGCATTTCGTTTTGCAGGTCTTATTATCGATATGTAATTGTTTGATCTGTTATTAAAGTCTTGATAGCGTGAGTGGTTCGCATTTCGGTCGTTGATTCATTTGGTTGTGTTTCTGTGTATTTGATGCTATTTGGGGTTTTCAGTTATCAGGAGCTTCGTCATGTTGGTTGGTCTGCTTGAAACCTCACACCTCAATTTGTTAAGGTGTTGGAAATTTTACATAGATTTAAGCTTTATAACAACTTATTTGTGATTGTGGAAGTTTGGGTTTGGTGGAAATGATTCATACATTGGGATTTGAGGAATGGAAAGGTGATGTTTCACCTGTATTTTCTTGTAGATCTTCATTGATGGATGGAAGATCTAGTTTGCATAGTCCTAAATATGGAATGCTTAATCATAGTTTTGGGCCTCTAGGGATTGCTACTTTTAATTTAAATTAATTTGGGATTTCTACATTGATAGGCATTTCATGTTTTATTTTTGTTGCCTAGTTCCAAATCATTGCTCTTTTCATTGTTGTCCATGTTAAGTTCTCTTATTTACTCTTATTGTACGATTTATTTTATACGGTGTCTGAATTGACGGTAACAAGATTCAGAGACTTGTTTGCTGGATTTTCCTTTCTTTGGTGCCAAGAATTTCTGACTTCTCATGTTCATTGATATGCCTGAATGAAGACGTTTCAAGTTCAGATTATCAACTATATTTTCTGCATTGGATATTAGCTATTTTGGCTCAATGAAGTCAAAGTCTTCTGATATTACTTTTTAGTTCTTTTATACAGTGTTTGTAAATTTATACTGGAATGAAACGTAGTGGGATTCATGTTTTGGGACTTATCTTGTTTGCTAACATCATTCAGTTGTGATCACCTGGGTTCTCATGTTGCATCCTGCTGCTTAATTTTATGATTTGAGGCATTAGTTGACTGGTTTATTGACAGATATGACATCAAACTGAACAATGCTATTCTTGCGAAGGACAAACACCTACCAATGTAAGTTGTCTCTTTATATCTTTTGGATCTTTTACATCTTTCTAGCTTGGTTTAATAGATCCATGCAGCTGTGTAATCTTAACTGTGTTCAGTAAGTTTGGTTGTGTTTATTGTTTTGAGCATTCCATGCAAGGTTTCAAGGATTGGCCCGATCCGATCCGTATCGGCCAGGGATTGGCCCGGTCCCAAGCTACGATACAATTGTTGTATCGTGAGGCTTTGGTCCGGACCGGTACAGACCAGCTGTACAACCAGTTCGGTGGCTGGTACAACCGGTCCAGTGTTTTTTTTTTTGGTTTTAATTTATAAATTGGATGGTCCAGACCGGTATCTAACTGTACCGGTCCGGCCGATCCAAAAAAAATTAAGTGGTCCACTTTTTGTACCGGATCCGGATCGGATGGTACCGTCGGTTCGGACCGGGACCGGTCCGGTCCCCGATCCCAAGACTTTAAACCTTGATTCCATGTTGAAGTTTTGAAGAATACAACGTTCTACTGATGCATGATCTGCTTGGTTTAAGAGAACAATAATTAGCATTCACCTTATAGCTCTAGTTCAAGATTGGAATAACGTCAATCAATCCAAAAAGTGTCTCACTATCTGAAAGCTAGCATGCAGCTGCAAAAGAACCTTATTCCATTCGTTCATCGAATTTTTGTAGTAACTCACATTTTATGGACTATCTTGTACTAATACAAACTTTTGGAACCCCAAAATTTACAAAATAGAACTCCCAGATTGCAATGAACAAACATAGAAACTTTGCAAGAAAAATGGAAATTCCTACAATTTCAGGTACCCAAATAAATCTCTAAGCTATATCTATTAAACATTTTTTTACTAAAAGTTAATCTTCAACTTGATCACAGCAAAGATAGAAACATCAACCATTTATTTCATTATTAAACTGCACCAAAATTAATCTTAACTCGGTCATAACTTGCTTGAAGAATCTACAAATTGTCTTGCTGGGAACTAATTGAACGTGCTTTCTAACTTTACCAAAATCAAGGCACTTGCACATTTATTTTCATGGATCATGAGTGAAGCAGTTCTATTGCATGCTTTTCGATGTTAGAATATGATGCTCCCCTACCCACATGCTCTGTGTGGCCAGATAGACCTGTGCTTCCATTTGAACCTCAATCCATGCGATCTGCACTAGAAGGATTTGAATGCCATACTTTGTATTTGTGAACCTTCGTAGTTGTTTTCTTTTTCAACAACACAGTATATTGGCTTTTCTTACTTGCTGAAGTAGTGGACAGTCTTGAACCTATAATTTTTGGGTCAACTTCTCAGTTATGATGAATTGACTTTGAAGTACAGTGTGGAGTATATTGCTGGAGGTAATATTAGGATTAGACAGATTTTGGGTTTCTACTAATTCTTTCTTATATTATCTGCATAGTTACAAGTTAACTAAGGCTGATTTATTTATTTATTTATTGCTATTTTACCATGTACAGGTGCTACCCAAAATTCCATCAGAGTTGCCCAGGTGTGTTTTGAAATTCTCTGTCTGCTGAATGTTGTAGGTATAGTCTCAAATTAGTTCAATGGAGTGAGATGTTGCCTTTCTTTCTCAGTGGATGCTTCAAATTCCTGGGGCAACTAGTTACATTGGCTGCATTGGAAAAGACAAGTTCGGGGAGCAGATGAAGAAACAATCGAAGCTTGATGGTGTTAATGTACGCTTCTTCAACTTCTTTTACAATTTTCCACCTCTTTCTTGCTTACAGTCCTTCATTAGTTATTAAGGATATCTGATGCCTATCAACAATCAGGTTCACTATTATGAGGACGATACTGCACCAACGGGTACATGTGCTGTTTGTGTTGTGGGTGGTGAGAGGTCAGTTACTCATCAGGCTTTGAAATCCTGTTGTATGTTCAATCATATTGATTTTTTCAATTGTTTGATCTTTTTAGTGCTTTCATAATTAAATTCTCAAATGTCCCTGCCCTTCATATTACTAATTTTATTGTCCTATAAATATTGTGCCAATTATTGAGTACCCCAGTTTTCCCCTTTAATTTCCAACTACACCTATTTGACCTCCTTTTTAGTAATCTCACTCAGGATATTATAAATAATGTGAATATCCCACCAAAAAGTGTTCTTTTAGCTCAAAATAATCAATATATAGAATCAGAACATGTGATTGCTGAGATTCGCGCGGGAACATCCACCTTGAATTTTAAAGAGAGGATTTGAAAACATTTTTATTCCAACTCAGAGAGAGAAATGCACTGAAGTACCATAATTCTAGCTGGAACTTTTGATTGAGCTAAAACCTTGGAAGTTAATTGAAAATTTGTGGAAAGATTTGGAAGAAGGAAAGTTCTGTGGGGAATTTTAAGAGGAAGTATGATGAGAATTTCACATATTTTGTGGAACTTTGTAACTTTGGTCCAATCATTTGGAGCTTAATTTTTTCTTCTTCTTCTTCTTCTTCTTCTTCTTCTTCTTCTTCTTCTTCTTCTTCTTTAAATGATGATCTTTGATCTGAAGTTATTTGATTTGCCTATACAAGTGATGAGCTTAGTACTAAAATTGAAACTGAATATAACATAAAAGATCATATTAATTTCACTTTGTATTTGATATGCTTAACTTGCCTTTTGGTTCATTCAATGATGATCTTTTAATCTCCATATGGCCAGATGAGGACTGAAGATTAATTTAGTTAATGACCACATATAATCACAGTGTAGTTTCTGATTTCAGCAATGTAAGGTTTTTGCACTTTTTAGAGTTGGGATTTCATCAGCCTTTGCCAATTATGCATGCGGGCGCAATCTGCTTGCCCATTTCATGTCAATGTTCAGTTCTACAATTGGAAGTTGGAACATGATTTTGAGGTGGGCGACCTTTCTGACCCAACCATAAACCTTAACGATGTCATGGAAAAGCAAGGACATCTTCCTCTACCTGCATGCTGGTGTCAATTGGTTTGAGACGGATCTTATGTTTTATTAAATTTAAGGAATAATAATAACATTTTGTCATGTGGACAGGTCCCTTGTTGCCAACCTGTCAGCTGCAAATTGTTACAATTCTGAACATTTGAAGAGACCAGAAAATTGGGCATTGGGTACTTTTTCCTTCCTATCAATCATGTTCATTCTGTTCCTTGTTTAGTAGCCTATTTATGTGTTTCTATGTTCATTCATTCAAATCGATTGGCTGATATGAAGTCCTACTTGAACAGTTGAAATGACCAAATACTTTTATATTGCTGGGTTTTTCCTCACCGTATCCCCAGAGTCCATTCAACTTGTGGTTGAACACGCAGCTGCAAACAACAAGGTAGCCAGTGATGTAAAGTTCCTTCTTAGTTGTTGCTTTTCAGTGTCTTCAGCATCAAAAAAAAAAAAAAAATTTACCAAAAAAAAGCATCAAATCCAATCTGTTTCTTCTTAAATACACAGGTCTTCGCGATGAACCTTTCTGCTCCTTTCATTTGCGAGTTCTTCAAGGATGTGCAAGAGAAAGTTTTGCTGTAAGATTTTCTTTTTTCTCCCCTTCTTTGTATTATCACTTAAAGAAGTATTATATTCATATGGGGCATGCTCTTTATATTCAGGTATATGGACTATGTTTTTGGGAATGAAGGGGAAGCAAGAACCTTCTCAAGAGTTCATGGCTGGGAGGTGAGTATCACATGATCTCAGATTTCCTGACTCCATGCGTGTTTTAACAGATTATTGATTTAATCGTCTTCTATTAACAGACGGAGAATGTAGAGGAAATTGCTTTAAAGATATCTCAATTGCCCAAGGCATCGGGAACACACAAGAGGATTACTGTGATCACTCAAGGTACTGATCCAGTTGTTGTTGCTGAGGATGGGAAGGTGAAGTTATTCCCTGTGGTTTTGTTACCCAAGGAGAAGCTGGTTGACACCAATGGAGCAGGTATGCGCTCTTCTCTCTTTATCAGAACTTTTGATACTGAGTAGACAAGTTACCCTTCAAAATATATGTTAGTATCCATTCATCAATATATATATATATATATATATATATATACAGAGAGAGAGAGAGAGAGAGAGAGAGAGAGAGAGAGAGAGACTTGAAGCATTTAGAAGTTTGAGTGCTGAAATAGGCAAGCACCTCTTCCAAATGCATGCTGGTACACAATCTTTTGTGCAATTAAGTGTAGTTCCTCGTCCTGATTTTGGGTTTATATGCACCCATATGGATTACTCCCTTGAATAAATGAATAAAAAAATAAAAGCTCTAGCGCTAGCTACCAGCCTACCAATATTTGCTTCTTTGGGGTGCATTTACCTCATTCCTTGTATCTCTTTGGCATTTAATTCTTGCAAATTTAAGCAAAATGTAAAGCCTAATGAACTTTGGGTTCTGCAATTGATAAGTTTAGTTTAAATTTCATTTCTCGTAGGTGATGCATTTGTTGGTGGATTTTTGTCTCAATTGGTTCAAGAGAAGCCCATAGAAGACTGTGTGAGAGCTGGTTGTTACGCATCAAACGTCATCATCCAAAGGTCTGGCTGCACGTACCCAGAGAAACCTGATTTTAACTAGGAGGCTCCTTTCTGGTTATTAGTTCATCCCCCCACCCATTTTATGTATCACAATTTTGATCGTTTTTTTATTCTTTGTTGGTCATAGTAATTGCCATTAATATATAGCTGCTAAAATCCTGGTTATGCAGTGTTTTAATCATTTACATTTATATAAATGAAGAACCCTGTTTATCGCTAAAACCAATGATTTAAAAACTGAAACTGGATTGGCCAGTCAAACTGTCAACCAGACGTCTTAATTTTCTTGTTTGAACTTTTAATTCAAATGGGTTATTAAACTAGTGTGAATTGCTCCAATTATTATCTTCAAAATAAATAACAGGGGTGAATTGCTATCATCGGCTGTGAATTGAACCGAATAGTTTGGGTTTTCTTTGTTTTTTATTTAATTATGTTTGCGGTTTGAGCGGCCAGTTGAACTTGCTTGAATTGAACCGCTTCCATACTGGTTGGAAAATTTGGTTCTCAATTCGATTTGATTTGGTTTTAGGTTAACTTCCACTAATCTCAATTTGATCTTGGATTGATGTCAACTCGAAACAAACCGCACTTAGTTGCACCCTACTCCACACATAAAAATATCCATAATTTATAATAAGTTAAAAGGATAAAATTGCATTGACACTCTCTTAAGTTTGGTATAATGGCAACAAGTACTCGTCAAACCTTGGCCATTACAACCAATACCTTATTGGACCAACTAGATGATAAATTATATTGACACCCTCTTAAGTTTGATATAATGGTAACAAGTATCCCTCAAACCTTGGCCATTACAACCAATACTTTTATTGGACCAAATTAGAGGACAAAAACTAATCATTTTAATCATAATACCTCCCCATCAATCATTTAAGTATGTTAAAAGTAAAAGGATAACAAAGTAAATTATTAATTTATCTTATAATTATAAGAGATAGTTGGGGTTTTCATAATTTTTGTTGTTACAAATCTTTTTTTTTCTTCCATATAAGCATATATTTTGTTTTCAAAATCATTAAAAAAGGTATATAAGAGTATTTTCATCCTTAAAATATGGTGTTGTTATAAGCGAAAAAATAAATATTCTGTTACCTTATTGATTGGGTTTGTTCATTGTTGTAAAATACTTTCAAACAAGATAGGAAGTGTTTGTGATGGTTAAGTTTGAGGGGGTACTTCTTATTATTATATCAAATCTAAAGGGGTCTGAGTGTAATTTAACCTAAATTAAAAAGTCACAGATTTAAACTTAAACCAAAAATAATCAAATGAAGTCGATGATGTGTCAAAACAGTCGCCACTCATCTTGCAATTATGTGGATCTTTGAATTTAGGGTTTCCAAAAGTATAATCTTCTAATAATTGTTTTTTCAATGTCTCACTAGGTAGCTAATCCTGGTAGGACAGACGCATGTCCAGATCTTCAGTTCAGCCGTTAGATTATCGGGATTTTTGTGCTTTTTGGTTTGGCCAATGATATCTCGTCCTTTCGATCAGAATAGGAAAAAGATAACTCATAATCCCGTACATGTCCCTACTTCTAAAACTGAAAAAGATTTCAACATAAACGAAGTCGCAGAGTGAAAACATCAGATGGATCGAAGAAACACTTCGGAAAACGCCATGACCAATCCTCGTCTTGACCTACGCACGACGGCGCAAGTTATCAAGCAGACTTCTGCATCTTTCGTTTCCAGCTTCTACACCTTTCTCCTCCTCTCTCTTCTTCTCTTCTCCTTTCGAACTGTAGTCGAGAACGGAACCCTATACGTCACTGCCTTCATCGATCGCGACCCTTCTCTAAAAGCCCTACTCTCTCGCCTCGATCTCGTTGGCAAGAACGTCCGATCGCCGGAGGGTCTCAGGTCTGCTGCCGCCTTGAACCGTCGCCGCCGGCCGTTTCTTCATTTCAGCCGCGTTGGAACCCTAGACAATGATTTCTTTTCCGGCGAGGACGACGATGACCGGACTCTGTTCGGGATGGGCAGGCGAACTCCGGTTAATGGTAGCTTTGTGAATTTGAGCCATTTTTTCCGTCGTGAAGGGAAATTAGGGTATTCGGATTCGGAGAAAAACGATGCGGTTAAGTTCTCGGAGATTGTTGGTTCGGGGTTTCTCTTTAAAGCTGAGGGTTTCTCTTTTTCGGATGAAGGGGATGGCGAGGCGATGGTTATGGAAAAGGGAGAGGAAGGGGATCGATCCGTGGATTTTCAGTTCTTAATTAAGAATCTTGATCTTGGTCGCCGAGATGCTGCAGCTTTGTTTTTCTTGGTGAGTTTTTTCTCTGCAGCTTACGGTTGGGTTATTCTAGGGTTCTTGGTTACCCATTCGTGTGTTCTGGGTGCTGTATTTTTTGCTGTAGTTAATGACTACTTAGGGAGGTATAATTCGTTTGTTGGAACGATTTGGGCTGGTTCTCGATTGGGTTTTCGTAGGCTTTCAGTATTTATACTCATGAGATGGGCTGTTAGAGATGCATTGACTCAATTTCTTGGTATATGGTTCTTCGGTGAAATCGAAGATCAGTATTCATTCTTTAAACTGTTTGTGAGATTGAAATTGATGCCGTTCTCTGTTACCTCTCCTTGGATCCGGGGTTTCGAGGCAGAGATCTCAAGGTTTCTGTTTACATGGTTTTTGTTGGACACTTTTGTGGCTTTTGTGTTTGCATTGGATTGTTGGGTTGCAATCATGGATGCGAGGAGGAGTTGGAAGGCGGTTGTGAAGGAAGGGTGTTACTTGATATCTACCATGTTGAACCAGGCAATTCAAATTAAATGCTTTGAAGCTATCCTTTGTGGGTCTCTTGTGAGACTGATTCTGGCAAAGATTTTTGGGCAATTGATTGCATCAGCTTTTCAGTCAGTCGTGGAAGTTTATTTTATGGTTGCTTGGTTGATATTCTACTTTGCAG
>JAUPMG010000013.1:9941717-9953356 GCA_031762675.1 Pachysandra terminalis | reverse complement strand
ATAATTCTGGGTGACATGGCGCATCACGCAAAGCCATTATGCTTGCATGTGGAGAGGAATCTTGTAACAAGTGTGCACAAATATCTAATAACCGAGTCGAAAGCAGGAGTGGATCCTCTAAAGCACTAGTTTCCTGTAGCTTTTTGTAGCACTTTTTCCTCGAAGGAAAAAGTACCACATCGCTACTTAATCATAGAGAGTTTACCTTCGTTAAACTCAAGTTAAAATGAAATAAGAAGATAATAATAATAATAATAACAATAATAATAATAATAATTGGGCTTAATCAAGTCGGGCGGGCTTTTCATATTAATTTAAGATCGGGCTTGGGTTTCAATCTTAGACCCAAAAACTAAGCTGGGCCAGACTTGACATGCATAACACTCCTAACATCCTATATATGCCCAGCCCAAACCAGGACCAGCTCGCCCATTTACCAGCCCTAGTGAACGAGGACAATTCGATTATTTTTAAATCAGACAAGATATTTTGATAGTTTCTTTTTTAAAGGATTATAGATAGTCCCTTCTTTATTTACTGGACATCAAGAGAATGTCATTGGCCAAATCAGCTCATGAAACCTGGCTAACTGTTAACGTTTGGATCCAAATGGCTGGAAGTCCATGTATCAATGCTCGTCAACAGAAGGATCTGTTAAGTTGTCCGTGAGAGTCCCAAGACTATTATGGATACTTGGCAGAGCATCAATACTAGAACCAAGATGTTTCAGCCATCTGGGACCAGACGATATGGCCTCCCCTCTTTTAAGTTCAATTTGCCACAAGGTTAAAAACAAAAAAGTGAAAGTCTTTCCTTCTTGGTAAAAGTGAAAAAGTCCTTTGCACGACTCCCAACACGTTACTTTTCCCGATACAAAAAAAGTATGAATTCACTATCACAAATGCCCTCTCCAAAGTTTCACTTTGAGGTCTTAACTATTATCTACGTTCATTTGCCCTCTACCCTTTTAATCAGTCGTCAACACCTCCACCATCATCATCATATCCCCATCACATCCATAACAACTGTAATCGAAATGATGCAAGGGTTGAAATATATAGCCAACCATGTTCATTGATTTACCATGCATGATATACTTGTACATATAAAGTCTCTTTTCCTGTTTCCCTCATCAACCCACGAAATCATGAATCATCTGATGATGATGACCTCCAAACTGCTGCATGAGCTGATGATGATGATGATCCTGTTGTTGCATCTGCTGCTGCTGAACGCTCTCCTCACCCTGCCTCAGACCTAACGTGAGAGACACCGCTCCGAGCTCTCCAATCTCAAGTCCGCTTCGATGATATGGCACTAAACCCATCAAGGATCCGTCCTCCACGCTTGCCGGAATCTGAATATCCATCCTCGATCGCTTCCCCTGATTCAACCGTTCGGCTTTCTGACCAGTTTCAGCGTTTGGCATTGGCTCCATTATCGAGCATCCTCCAACTCGCTTCTGTGACATTGCATCGGTATGCTGATCGATATTTGACCTGCTGCTACCCCCACCATCAGTTGTGTGCTTTCTGTCGTTCTTGCCGGAATTCGAGTCTGTTTCAGCCAACCCCTTGGTTTCAAGCATGTGTATCTCTTCAACCATTGGCTTCCACACTCGCACTCGGGCGTTGATGAACCAGTTTGATACCTGCATGCATGAAAATTATTTCTCAATCACTAGCATTTATATAAAAGGCCATGCATATATATACCTGATGCATAGACGCCATTTACAAATATTGGTAGGATGCACAGATATTTAATTATTTATTGTGGGACCAACAAGAAACTATAGCATTGAACAAACTACTATTGAGAATTCAGGAATGGGAAACCAAAAAGGAAACGAGTCGGACCCACCTGGTTTCTAGATAGACCCGTTTGAGTAGCTAACATGTGCTTATCGTTATCGGTCGGATACCTGATGAAAATATGAAAAAGCCAAAAGATCAGAATTCAAAATACAGAAACATCGAATACCAAACATTCCTTCTATTTCAAACTAAAATCATGAGAGAGAAGGGGGGCTCACGGGTGAAGGAAATGCTCAAACAACCAGGCTCTTAGAATAGCAACCGAACGTTCTGGTAGGCCTCGCTGGGGTCTCCAGATGTGTTGTTGGGATTCAAGGTAACCCAGACTGCCCCCACCAGATTTGCGATTTCTAAGAGATTCATCAATGAACTTCAATTTTGCGGTGGCAGCACCTTTACCGGTGGCCAGGGAAGACATATCCTCACCCAAGGTCTTGCTTATGTGTTGGAGCTGATCTGAGATGGCATTCTTCAGGCACCGGAAATGCCTCAAAACAGTCTTTATGGCAAATGAGGTGTAAGGGGTGGCGGCACTGAGACCAGCAACCGATTTGAAGGATGTCACCACCATTTGCATCTGCTGATGGTACTGTTTGGTACGTCTGCAAATCTTTGAGGCAAATTAAGCTAAGTCATCACCAATGGGTCATGAACAATCAAAATTACACAAATGAATAGATATTATGAAGAAAATGAACATAATTAAAAAAGTATACAAAGAGATAAAGGTTTTAGTCGCACCAAAGGGCAAGTTCAGCTACAGTGCATTCATTCAAATGATCTAACCTTCAGACTAGACTAGGCTAACACAAAGTAACATGGGTTGGCCATATGATATCGGCAACTTGTAAATCACATCAAACAACTTGTTCATCTTATGTGCCCTGAACGAAGTAGCCCCATAACCATGTGGCTCTTAGAGCTTGCTTTGGAAAAGCTAGTGAAGGTGGATACTCATAATAGAAAAGTCCAACTCAATTCATGTGGTCTATAAGTGTGGATAAGATCTCCATATCACACAGACAAATAATTGCTTGACATGAGGAAGAACAGTGCACCAGCAACCACTGGTTGGTTCGGCTGTAACCAAAAGGTTAGTTGCAAGTTCCAAGGTATTTTTGCAAATCAATCTTACAATCATCAATCAAGAAGCAAGAATTTCAATTTCTAACAAGACAGAGATGAATAACAAGTAGGCTTCGAGTTACTCCAATTGAATTCACACCGTGTTAGCTTCACTGTAAAGTAACAGACACTGAAACGTCACGATGCTATCAAAACTATCACTTAATAAAAGTAACAATAATCCCATGGGGGATGTAAACACACTTGCATGATCAACAAGTCATGATGAGTCGCCTCCAACCTGTCAACCAGAAAATGATCTTCACCTTGGGCTTGTGATGATGGGGACAGTTTACCTACAAGATAAGGACATGAAATCATCCATGTCTTGAGGTGGTGATTACCCAACCCCAGTAATCACATGGCTGTAACACCATACATGGTAAAGAGCTTTTACCTTGTTACACCTAACTACCTGATTCCAATGAACCCGTAAACCAAAATTAAGTAATCGCAAAGGACCAAAAGATTGACAAAACCAAGAAAGAAGAATGCCCAAAATTCATAGAAAACGAAGAGAAAATTCAAATTCAACCATGAGTAAGTTCACTGACAACAAAATCCCTAGGGTTAGACTTCCATGTGCTCAATCCTTTCAGCCTCCATCAAATTGACAATTTAGTAGTAAAAGTTCAACTTTCAACATTACATTGCCATTAAAATCGACAAGTTTTGAGCACATAAGATAAAATCTTGAGATTCTGAAGCAAAACTTAGACACAATGGTGATAAGTCAAGTCCTACCACTGTGATGATCAGTACACTACAAGAAGATTGTGTCCATCGGTAAACAATTTAGAATTATCTAGAGACTCCTCATAAATCAAGATTTTATGATTGAGCAATTCACTGATCATATCATAATCTTTATATATAGTGTCCATTTGATGTGTAAGATTTAACCGGATGAGCTAGAATTCACAGATAGAATTGAGCAGAGCCTCGTTTAGGCAATGGGACCATGATTTCAAATTTCAATTTTTGAGGAAAATTTCACAACTACAAAATACAGCAAAATTCGGCAGAAATTGTTCTTATTTGCAATATTTCTCATAGAAAACTACAAGGAACATTTAAAAATAAAGGTAATCTTGATGTAATGGAAGGTTTGCTCAATTTTTGAGAAACTCGACCATGATTGGGACCAAGAGCAAGTGGAACTGCCCTTCAACAAAGAGATTCGATCATTCAAATTTTGCCTATTTTGTAAAATTGAATGATTCTTCCATTAATTGAAGCAACAACGTCGTTTGAAGTGGGACTCTTTACTCAAAACTTGTCACCAAAACTACCAAATTCTAATTTTCAAGATAACACCTACTAATCATGGAGAACTATACAATACCAATTTTGTTATCACAAAGCTTATGGAACACTATCTAGGTGGTTCACTCTTAGTACAAGAGAAGCCCCAAGGCTACCCAAATCAGCAATCCACATCTTGTTTTCCAATGACCTTCAAATAACAAGGCTACTAAGAATTTAAGATGGTGTCAAGTCCTATGCCACATTGCTATATTTTGTATTGGTTATAAGCACCCCTCTTTTTGGTAGTCCTTTTTTCTTGCAACATGCAACTGCATGTTAAAAAATCCCCACTATCAACAGACTGTATGAGAGATCATAACGATAATATGGCTCATACAAGACACATCTCTTCTGCCTGCACCTGATAACCAAAGCAGTCCAAACCATACATGACCCTAAAAATTTGATTATCTCTGGCAACTACAACACTACCTCTGTTGATCAACTACTCACAATTTCATCATTTAATTCCATGATCGACTTGTGTACTTGCACGAGAAGTATACCAGAAAATATTACTAACATACCATTTACAAAACCAACGGATATAATATTATCTTTAGCTTATTAAGAAGAAAATTTGCTATAGTAGAGTTGGTTAACCAACACATGGAGAGTTTCCATAAACAAAATATAGAGTTAGCTGTAGTAAACAATTAATCTATATGGAGGCAGGCAAATTTAAGTACCAATTCACATTTTTGTATAACAAAATAGACGGATTAGAACTATCCCAACATGGAAACCAACTGCAGTGAAACAAAGCATCATGAAAAATGATGGTGAAGATAGATTACTCATCTCTATTGCACTAAAACAAAACCGTTTTGCAAATGAATTTTGATTAGGCTTTTACATTTTCATTTCTCGGGCAAAGATAACTCATCACGTCTTCCATTTAGTTGATAGCACAACAGAAGTGAAATGACATACACACTCTCATTCAAATTTAAAGGCACAAGAATGAGATGAATTTAGAGATGTTGCATATAGAGAAATTTCAAAGGAAGGGGCACACATAAGATTTGGGTACGTTTCAGTTGCATAGTATCATGTGTATCTCACCTATACAAGGAAGTTGCAGAGGAGATTTGAGATAAAGATATAATTTAGAGATGCTATTAGTTTTTCTTATCAAAGTTAGATTAGGATGAGCTAGTTACTGCATTACCTTTATGTGTTTTATATTTAAATAGTCGTTAGTTCTCTTTGTAATCAGCTTGAATTTTCCAATAAACTCAGTTTATCAACATGGTACTAGAGCCAAAGATCCGTTTGTACTGACTGTTCTATTGGGAGTCTGATAATGATCTAGCGGGGTAAAATGTTTCTTGTTACAAATTTTATTTGTTTAATCATTTAGGTTTATTTTTTTATTTTTATTTGAATCTAGTTTTCAATTAATTGCTCTCTCTCTCTCCTTCAATTTCCTCTACCATTCTCAACTCTACCTCGTGTTATGTGATTGCTTTGCTCTTTCTCTTCCTTTTGATTATCTATGTGATGTGGACAAGCTTCGCAGGCCTAGTCTAATTATTTGCATGTTTAGACTCATACTTGTTAATTGGGTCATACTTATGGATTCTCTAGCAAACCCAATTATTTGGGTCCTTTTTAGGTAAGACTTTTTTTTTACTATTTGTTAGAATATGACTAAGAAAGCAGTTAGAATTAGGATTATCTAGAAAATTCATATTAAAATTTTAATAGGATAATATTTCATGTTTTAGATGTTATAGATGTTATTTTGGATGTATTTTAGTGTTTTTAGGTCTCTTCAAGCATATGTATTAAATTAAGATTAAGTCTATATAAAAATCTATTAATTGGTGTAAAGGGAGATGACGAAAATTAAATAGAATTTTGCAAATTATGTGTTTTGAGCTGTGTGATTCCACTTATTTCTCTGGTATTTGTGAGATTCCTTTACCAACCCTTGCTTCATATTGGTGAGATTCCAATCTGTTCAAGGCCCTAGTAGTGAGATTTTATCAGACTATTCTCCTTTTTCTTTTATTTATTATTTCGTGGTAGTGAGATTTTGTTAGATTAGCCTTCTTTCCCCTTTATTCTTTTCTTTTTAATTTTATTTGAAGATCTTCCTATTGTCCTACATCACTATGCAACTTCATTTACATTTCCAACAACAAGAATAACAATCAAGGTGAAGTCCTTGGCATTATTTATTATGGAGCTATTGAACAGTTGGAAATGGAAGTGTAGATGTAATCCGAGCCTTTGACGATGCATGGGAAGCATTTTGCACATCTTCCTCAGTTCATCTAATTAACCAACCAATCTTCATGCCAACCTCAATGCCATAACACACAGTTTCGGTACATGTGAGATACACAGTATATTTGAGATAAAGATTGATTTGATTGAGAGAAGATAGGTTTTTCTTATCAAAATTAGATTAAGACGACTTGTTTACTGTTTTTATCTTTATGCAATTTCTATATAAATGATCATTGGTTACCTTTGTAATCAACTTGAATAAATTCAATAAACTCCGTTTGTCAACGCTACCATACAAGATGAAACACACACACACACGTATACGAATAATACTTCTCATTAACCAAAGCATGAGATGTAAGCTATCCACAATGTGAGCTTTTGTGTTTTGACTGCCTAGGAAAGTCCAAGTACCCAGTATTTTTATATGTGATGGAGTAACACAAGGCTCTTAACTGGTCAAAACATGAGATGTAAGCCTCAGAAGCAAGCAGCTATATTTAAAAAATTAAACATAAAAAAGAAAAAAATATAGAAGTGACAAAGAAATCATGGAAAGGACATTGCAAGCTAGTCCTCAAATCCCTACAATTTCTACCAAGGACCACTTGAAGTGAAATAGAGCCCCAAATAGTTTAAGAACCATAACTTCATTCAACTAAGTATTAGTTCAAAAAAATACAAATAAAATGAGTTTTGTCTACAGCTTTAAGGAGATAACCCTAATTTTACTTGATGCTTGAGGCTCAAGCCCAACGACCTGAAGGTGTGAGGCTTGAGACACATGTACGATTTGCACTTAGAGTGAACATCATAGAATACATCTTAGATGAGCATTGGGATAATCATTGATGGCCTAAGCCTCACACCTTTTAAAACAACGAAGAAATTTATCTTCCTACCGCAAGAATCAGAAGAAAGCAAACAGAAACAAAAATATCACAACTATTAGTATGAGAAATAGACATGACTAACCTCCTCCTGCATGTATATGAGCTTTGTCTTTCTCTGTTGGCATTCAGGCCGATAAGAATCACAGTATGCATTCCCAATTGCAGCTTTATCAGTAGCCGTAACTCCAGCTTCACTATTAGCTTTATTTGAACTGTAAAATATAGAAGAGACACCAGAGACCCCTCCCTTCTCACCACCTTCACTTCCAACGTTAGCAGTATCACCTGAAATGGTCACATCTCCATAGCTTCTCTCAGATCCTTCATATGATTTAACAAATTTTTGACCAACTGCATTGCAAATTTCATCTAATAGCTGTTGAGTCGGCTTCAAGAATTTTGAACTGTTTAAAATTGTTGCATAGCCGGTGAAGGGACCAAGAGGCCCAGAACTTCGATGAGTATATGTAGAAGACCCCAATATGCCTCGAACAGAATTATCAAAAGTTTTATTACCTAACGACGACTTTGAATTGGCAGATAAGTAATCAGATTTATTATCAGTCTTAGAATCAAGAGGAAGAGGATCAGTAGAAACTCCAGTCCCCGATTGCAAATTTTCAGAACCAAATCTTTCTCCAAACTGAGCTGAATGTATTTCAGAAGATGGATGCGATGAGAGTGATAGAGATAGACCCTGTGTTCTAGAATCACTTGTAAGGCATCTCAAGTCTCCATCACTCTTGTTTGCTGCAAAACCCAACTCACCGCTCCACTGATGACTACTCTCAACTGACCTATTCATCCAAGTAGCAGCATTAAGAAGCCTTGAAGCATTAACGTAAGTTGGGAGAAGAGCCAGTTCACCTCCATTTGCCAGAGAACCTGTTTCCCTAATGTTTTGATGTACAAGAGAACCCAGTTCAAATCCCTGGCTTCCAACGGTGGAAGTAGTGACAACATCCTCGAGGGTGTTCCGGTAAATTGGAGAACCGAACCGCATCTCCCCGTAATGCTTTTGGCCTTCCTGACTACTAGAAATTTCACTGGATGGATTGGTCAATGAAGATTGTACATCTTGGTAACCACTACATGCAGGCTTCAAAAAGAGGTTAGATGCATCAATACCATTATCCTTCACAGCTCCTGGTATAATTTCTTGATTGCATGCACTACTTTCTGATCCACTGACATACTTGACTATCAATTCACTGCCGTGGTGAGATCCAGGTCCTTTCCAATAAACACAATTCTGTGTCTCACTAGCTTTAGCTGATAGCTTAAAGTTCGATGGAATTGCGCGAGATAAATGACCAAATGAGACATGCTCGGTGTCTACTAGCCTCCCCAATCGGCCAGCACCCGAGTCTTGATGCACTGACACATCCTTGTGAGCTGCTGATAAGACATAGGAATTTGTCGAAAAATTTAGCATTTCCGAAGAAAGCATTGTTGTGTCATACAGTACATCACAATTCCTGAAGTGCCGATTTTGAATAGGATCCGGGTTTAGTCCCGGATCTATGGGCAATTGTTCTGAATGAATAGGGAAATCTTCTACATGATGGGAAGGGGTTGAACTTTGCTGAACTCTCAACTTTTCGCGACGACTTTGCTGAGCTACATGCAATTCAGGCATAAAATTGCCTATCCCCAATATGGAATTCTCAAAGCTTGTGGTTATTGAGTTTAAACATCCGGTCTCATATCTCTCTGACATGGGTTTTAGGATGTTTAAGACCTAGCTAATAAAATCTGTTACCTTCAAAGCTGTCAGGCTCCTATTCATTTAGGAGACTACTACCTAAATAAACCCAACTCTCCAAAATCCATCAAATCAATCACCTATAGTAGCATCAACACATTCATCCAAGCATTTCCTGCAGTTCAATTCAATTACATAATTTAACAGCAAGAACCATTAAAAAGAACATAAAATTGTTAAAGAATAACAAGATTCAGTATCAATAAAACTCATCAAATAGGATTATGAAGAAATAAAACTCACAAATAAACATTGTTCAAGCTCTTCATCATCTAATGATTCAGTACAAAGGATATATAGTTAAAAGAAAGAAAGAAAACGAATAGAGAGAGAGAGAGACTTGAAGGTAAAATTTGACCCCAGAAGGAGCCTAGAAGGGAAGAAATTATGGAGACGGGAGAGAGTTTAAGGAGATCAAATTGACTGTGAAGGGCGAAGAAAACAACGAAATCGTACAAGTATCGCATACTGTAAGAAACATCACCAATAGATGAGTGAAAAGGACTGAAAGAGAGCGTTTAACACTCTTTCTTCGTCTCATGTTTTCACTTCTCGTTATTAACTTTCTCTTTGCTTTTTAATGCTTTAAGATCCTTGCGAGTTTCCGACCAAACACATCTCTTCATTGACTCTTTCTGAAACTTTCCACAACGATGCAATTTTTACTACAGACGGTAACCTCTAAACACAGCGAAGGCAAGCTTCAGACACTAAAACGTACAGCAAAAAACGAAAGAGTATGAACTACGAAGTACGAACAATAGGAACCGAGATAACTAAATAGCTGAGTCGGTAAAGCTTTGTTATGAAAGTATGAAACTCGGGTCTTCTAGTTTAGTGACACCCTAACTCAGCAAGATCACAGCATGAAAATGATTGAGCTGTGAAAAATCTAAATCTAAATCTAAAGAAAGAAAAACAACGATAAATCTCAACTTCAGCTAGACGGATCCAACCGAACAAGCTGAAGAATAGCGAGCATCTATGGCCATGGACGAGTTTTTCTGGCACTTAAGATGCTGTTTCTCAGTAATTTGATAAACAGAAGACTTGAGAACACAAGCTCCAGCGTTAACAGAACGCCAAGTACGATCAGTTCTTGAGGAAAACAAAAGAAAAACAACTAGATCTACTTCTCTTAATCAACAAACAAAGATAAGAACCAGCTTTCAGTGAAGAAAAAAAAAAAAGACGATGTGTATTATTACCTCTCAAATAAATTCTCGTTGATCGCGGCTAATCTTCGAGAACTAGCCATTAGAACTGGAGATCAAGCTTTTCACCGACAAGATTTCGCCGGAATTTTTTCGAGATCGCGCTGGAATTCTGAGGAGATTTTGAAAACGAACCAAGGAGCAGAACTAAAACGATAATTGCAAAGAGAGATAATCGCCGTTAACTATAACGTCTACTCCAATCAGCTTTAACGACCGTCCCTCTCCCGTTATCTTTAACACCTGCAATGCTTTCCTCGTGAATCTTCAAGAAAATTGAATTGAGTCAGTCGGGAATCCCTCCCCCCTTCCACAGAAATTTCACACATTTTTTTCTTAGCGTTAAAAAGGCAAAACATGGAAAACTGATCAAGGCAGACACTTTAAACCCGAAACCACCCCTACGCTAATTTCAGAATAACGAACATGCCACCGTGTTTAAAACTTCAGCGGAGGCAAGTACCATTGTATAAATGAACGTACTTGACGTAGACAAAACACGATATTACGATTGGCCCACCGTCTTGACAGAAATAACCTCGTAAATACTCCGAATTTACGAAAATGCCATTTTCTGACTAAGAAAAACTTGCCACGTAGATGCTAAATTAATTACTTTCGTTACACGTGTCAACTAGAAATTGGATAAAATTCTCGTGCCAAACCACGATACAGTAGAAGTAACAGAAGATGACGTCAGATGCCGGTTGTCCCGGCTGCCAACCTCAGTGTCCGGGGGCCGCCTTGATTGTCGACCGCCAGATCTTTTGCTTGAGAAAATAGGTCATTTTTACCGATTACCGATGTAAAAGCCGGTCAAAATCGTACGGACTATCCAGTTATTTGCTCAGAAAGCAGATTTAACTCACTCTCTGTTACGATAAATAGGAGGACAAAGAGTTCTTCTGATTTCTCTCTATATATTAATTTATTTTTAGCTGCAAAATACTGGCTTTTTTCTGAAGAAAGAGTGCCTAACACGTACGCTCTAGGTTTACACTACTGTGTATATATACATCGAGATACCCTAAAGTACAGATCTTCACAAATACGGATGTTAGAAAGCTAGGACAACCGCTTGATCTTGTAGTGCCAAATTTGAAATCGACGGATGACCTACGTGGTCCATATATGTTTCATTATACTATTCCAGCACGTTTGGTGATGAGAGGAATACTGCTGACGGTTTGATTCCATTTATATTCATGAGACGGCAATGGGAGCCCTAATGATTAGGGTTTGGTAAGTCATAAAGTCAGTTAGGATTGAGCTGATCTCT
>JAUPMG010000013.1:9912921-9925860 GCA_031762675.1 Pachysandra terminalis | reverse complement strand
CAAGCTTAAGGATTGTTGAAGGTTTTGATTGTTAGTGTGTGGAATCTCTAGAGACCTACATTTAGGAATTGGCAAGCTATGGTGACGAAGTTGTTTGACTAAGCTCTCAGCCTCTCGATTCTCACGACTAAATAAGGTGAGCCGACGACAAACTTGGCACCCACCCCTACTCCGGTTGACATTGTTGAGACTCCTTCGATTGTTCATCTACGCACAATGTTAAACAAGGGAAATGATCAAACCCAAATTGATGATAGGAGTTACGGCTGATGGAGAGTAATTATTTTCAAAATGAAGTATAAATTGAGAGGAAAAAACAAAAAAAAAGGTAAACCAACCTCCCTTCCGCAATCCCCCATCCATGTTGCCCAAACTTGCACCACAAGTTTGTGGCTCCTTACACTCGCAGCCATTAGTTTTTTTAATGACCATGGTCATCACCCCCTTGTCATATGACCATGGTCCATGTCTAACTCCTCCCACAACAGGATTTAAGGCAAATAGAGCAACGAGTACCCAAAGGAGGTAATCCATTTAAGAGGGTAATACCTTAGCCAAAACTCTCAAAGAACATGGTAAAAACATTAACACCCACATACCAAAATATAAATAAATATGTACCCTTTATGAGACATGCTTGTGTATGTCAATCCATGATTAACAATAGCACATTGAGAGTCATATATGGGTGGAAAGGCTTATGTGGCAAACTGTTTTTTTTTTTTTTTGGTCGGCAAGCTTGTGACATCTGACATGGATTTTAGGCAGGTTTTAGAGCTTCTCTTGTATGGGTAGGGGTTAGTGGAGACTCCATTTTTTTGTGTGGATTGTTGAAATCATAGTCATATGAATAACATTCATCAACAAGGTCCCTAAAATATGTTCTTTCAGCTATTTGAAAACTCCTACCTTTCAAGTCTATGTACACTTACCTTGACAAACATTCTTTACCTATATTCAAGATGAAAAAGATAGGATTTACCGGTTGCTATATGTTTATCCATAAAAAATACATAAAGGACTTTATATGATACAATTAGATCAGTAGCTAGATAGAATTCCAATATGTAATTGCTTTGCTTAGTCAATTATAAACTTCTAAAAAAAATATTCAATTTTGTTTCAAGTTTATTATTACCATTACTGGTTTGAATACAAACATGTTAAAATCGCCTTCAACTGAAAAAGATTCAGATCTTAATCGGGTCAGATGTATATGCATCCAGATTCGAATCCGATTATATACGGATCCAGATCCGACCCATTGACTTTCCTACTTAGAACAACCACATTCCAAATTAGACAAGATAACTAGCATACAGAGTATAGAAAGAAATGATTGTTCAAGCTACAGGCACACTGTTTATTTCAGAAACTCCAACACATCCAAATGGTGGAAAATTCTACAACATTGCGAAAACATCAGATTCGATCCATTCTCACAAAACGCTAATTTCTCATCTAGATCCAACCCATTCTCTAAAAAAAGTAATAATAAAGACAGAAAGAAAAAAAAATTATGAGGAACTGTTTTAGGGCTCGTTTGATGAGGAAGAAGATGGGAGATTTTAGGGTTCTTGTTTGAATAAAAATAAGATGGGGATAGCGTTAGGTCGAAAATACCTTTGATTTGGAAAATGCTGCTCAATGGTTGGTTGACGCAAAGGGTTAGAGAAGCACCGGAGATGCACAATTTTTGACGGAAAAGATGGTCGAGGTTTTGGTTTCCCCAAAACGAAGAAGCCCTAATCTCTGTACTTCTTCCCTTCTTCAATTTTCTCTTCTTCACGAAATGAGCTCTCACATTCTTTTGTTTAATTTAGAACAAGGGTATAATTGTAAAAGCAATTTTTATTTTTTTAATAAAAAAATAAAAAATCAAAGTGCCTTCATAACAATTATTTTATTATTTTTGAATAAAGAGATATTTATCCAATGAAAACATTTCAAAAAATATTTTGTAATTACTCTTAATCAGCTACCCTTTTCTTAATTTTCCCGAATGGAGGGAAAATAAAGTAGAGAGCTGAGCTGCTAACGCGCTTCCTCACTTCTGAGATGGATTTGAAACAATCTATAAAATTATAGAAGCAACCTTTGGAATCCGATGCAGAACACGTGGACACCAACGGCTCTTGTTCCCGATCGTACATGTCAGCGACGAGTGAGTACGATGGTACGAGTGTGGACGTCGCTGCACCGAAATGCGGCGCTTGGTTTACGGAAAAGGTTGTACTACTATCCTCTCCAACCTGACTTCTCTATCTGTACTCCATAATCTGAAATCGTCTGATAAAATGAGCTTCAGGATCAGACAAGCCATAATCACTCAAGTTATGTCGTCGTGTCAATTGCTAGGTTGTCTGATCCTCTAGATCATAGATCAGACAATCCTAGCTTAATCAAGACAGTTATGAAGAATGGTTTGATGAGGATACTAAAACTTCCTATAGGAAAAAGAAAAAGGTTTAATGCCTTTAATACATGGATGGGACAAAGAATCTCTGTTTCCGCTTCATGGTGACCCAGTTTGACTAGATGTGCGTTGCGGCTAGGAAAAAAAAAATAACGAATAAAAGAAAATATTCCATGTTGCTCAAAATCAATTACCTCTCTGTAATGTCAAATAAAAGTCGTTTGTCCTCCCGATCATGATTGGATCAGCTCTTCCTTGATTTAGAGTGTTGATTAATGGACCAATCAGCCCACCGGATTCTTGTTACCACTAAACCCAGCTAGGTGCACTGAGGCACTACATTTGATGCCGCTGTTCCTTATGGTCAAATGGTGTCCCATCCAGGTTGACAAGAGGGGCTCGGCCGGACCTACACATTAGGGGTGCAACTTGATTCGGTTTGGTTCGGCTTTACATGAATCCAAGACCATTGGTGAATATTAATCCAAAATCAAACCAAATTGACAACAAAACCTCCCAAACCCAAAGCCGAACCAAATTAAGATTAATACAATATTTTTTAGACTAACATTATGAGTCGTATTGAGGGCACGCACACGAAGTTTCAAGGATCAGACCGATCCAGTCCATATCGCCTAGTCCGTATGGGATCAGCCAAAACAGATCCAATCCCAAGCCACGACATAATACTTGTATCGTATGGCTAGGGATCGGATATAATAATTGTATCGTATGACTCTGAATCGGACCAATCCAACAGACACTAGAACGGACCAGGAGATGCAACCAATCCAATGACCAGTCCAACCGATCCAATAATTTTTTTTTAATTTATAAATTAATCGATCCAGACCAATATCGATCTGGTACCGACCAGTACCGACAGTCCACCAACCAATGACCAGTCCAGCAGATCCAATTTTTCTTTTTTCTTTCTTTTTTTTAAATTGAGCGATGTACCGGATCGAGAACGATCTGATCCCCAATCCCGAAATTTTAAACCTTGACCCACTGGGACCTATACAAGTCCCCCGCTTGGGTCAATTTGGGACTTGGGTCAATTTGGTTTCAGTTTAACCAACCTAAGTTGATAGAATAGTTGTAGTTCTCATGTGCGTTTTAGCTTGGCCTGGTCCAGACTTGTGCACAAAAGTATGGATTAATCCTAAAACTCAAATTTTCTCATATTTAACCTAGCCAAGCCAGGTCAGCATTTAAGCATGCAGAACAAATTATTTTTGATTTCATTAGAAGTTTACTTTGCAATAAAATGTATAGAGCCAGACAAAAGATAAATATGTGAGCAACTAATTGACAAAGTTTCCTAGAATCACCCCAAGGCAAATAAAAAATGGCTTTTAAACTAAGTGAAGCCATCTTTAACTGAATTTGTACTTAAAAGGGTTGCGGATATTCTGAGAATCCAGGATGCCAACGTATTTTGAGATCCCAAGTTCAGAATAAACAGTATTTGACCATGAAGTTGATCCGTTGGTCGACCTTTTACAACCCTTGTATAGGGTCAAGCTTGAACATGGGAGTGATAGGAGATGCTGAAGCTGGGAAAGACAATGGTGTTTTTTAGGTCAAATCGTTTTCTGGGTCTCTTTTATCGGCTGATCAGTTGTTTCGATATGAGAAACTAATTTGGAAGATGAGGTTGACGTCTAAGGTGGCTTTTTTCTTGTGGTTGAGATGGCATGATAAAAATCTTACAGTGGATCATCTCAAGAGCCGTGAGTGGTCTATTCCTAATAAATGGGCATTCTGCAAAAGAAATTAGGAGAATGTGGATCACCTTTTTGTTCGGTGTGAAGTAGTTTCTGGATGCTGGGATTTCATTCTTGGAAAATTCAATCATGCTGGTTTTGGTGCTCAAACGTTTAGGGATCTTGTTAAAGGATGGGGGTGAGGAAATGTCAAAAGGGATGCGAAATGTCTTTGGATTTTGTGCCCTAGACCAGTGATCTTGACTATTTGGAAGGAGAGAAATTCTAGAGTTTTTGAAGACATTTAGTCTCCATTTGAGTTAATACTCAAAAGGCTGATTTCAAGCTTGAACCGTTGGGCTCCCTCACGACTCGGGTCAAACTCTATTTGGGATATGATTTCTGTTTTGGGGTTGTAGGGTTTGGGGTATACTGTTCGTATACTACAACCTACTTTGTATTTTCACGTCACTTTTTTCTTATATATAATAAAATCACTTTAACTATCAAAAAAAAAATCTAGTAGTTAGTAGGGGATAGAAAATACATCTGAAATACTCCAATAGACCAGACTCAAAAAGAAAAAGACAAAACTGGTGATATATAAGACTCCAAGAGTGTAGCTTTTCTGCTACCAAAGAAGAAAAAAAGTCGAGCTTTTCTGTTTTGATTACAACTTAATGGTTCAACTCTAGACAAATCTCTCCTGTGTTTCTAAGGTGTCGAACATACCTTGCCAATTCAGGTTGATTGCTGAAGCCAGATATATTTGTGGAAGTGTATTGTTTATCCTCTCACTGCTGCTCAGACTTTCTTCATCCTGAATCCTCTTGGGAAATAGCAGCATTAAATCCACAATAAGATGTGATTCGAAATTCAAAATTTTGTTTGAATAAATAAATATCATAGAAACTGGAAGACAGCAAGAAATAGAACTCCTTTTTCTCACCTAAAACTACGCTTGTGCCCCTTGGTCTCCCGTCGAATCCCGGCTTCCTATCAATCCTCGGATCTTAACATCATAATAAACCTCTTCAACTCTTCTCAGGTCATACTTCATTCCTGCCACGACAGAAAATACCATCCGAGGAAAATTAACTACAGTTGTACATACAGCGTGAAGAAGGGGAACTAGATTAAGCTGTCTCGGAAAGAAATATAATCTCATATGTAACATTAATGGCTTAATAGATCATAGCAATGAAGAGATGGCATACCATCAAACTTCTTACGCAAGAAATCATTTCGAAGATTAAGCATTCGGAAAGCAGCATGGAGATCTGTTAAAAACTTCAACACCTTTTGTGGGCAATCATAATCCCCTGCTGTCACTTGGTTCACTACGTACCGCGGCTGCAAGATCAATTTATTATTATCAATGTCCAGGGCTCAAGTTTTCATGGTAGATAATAGCACAACCTAAAAGAGAAACACGGGAAATGGACCAGAATAGCTAGAAGTAATATGCTGCATATGATATGAAGGGTCAATAGAAATTGCCTATTTTCCCTTGCAGAAATTTATTTCAAAGGCATACATTTCTTTCTATATGAAACCAACTCTTCACATAGGAATGAACTAGGAAATCATACCCTCTTTTTGTACATGAACCTCTTTTCATAGGATGCCACCAAAAGCTACACAGGATGCTATAGCAGAAATTTCAAACATCACAAATTTCCGTTCTTTTTTTCCCCATTGGGTGAAATGGGTTGACTTCATAAATTGCATACATAGTCTGTCAGCACATTACAAATCATAACTGCATACATAACACCCTTAACCACACTTGGGGGCTGTTGAAAATCACCAGATCTTCTGTGTATTATTTCCCATATTAGCAAGAAAACCAGCAAAGAAGTTGGACGTGTGCCATGCATGTTGCAGGCTCACACACCAGCTATATTCTAAATGTTCTACAATCCTTTAATAACATATAGTTTTTATTATTGAACTCTGATTGGTGGGCATTAACTGCAGCTCAACAATCAGCTTCCTTATCCCTCTTATCCAAACAAGTAAGAGACTCTCTCACTACCCAAAGCTCAGCTTTCATCATGGAGATCCAATTGAACATGTGAATCCCAATATCCAATGTCCAGCGTCATCTTCACTAGCAGGCATCGTCAATCCTTCTCTTCCTGCTCCTCGCTAGTTAAAGCCTCTCTTTCTTCATCCACATCAATGACTAACAAGACTCCAACTGAATAAAAGTTATCTTCCTATTTGATGCATTTTAAGTGAAGGAAAAATAATTGGAAACTAATACATTTTCACCAAGTCTTTGTGACATCATCATGGTACCGTTTTAGAACTCATGCAGTCTCTTGGACCTTAGAAAACAATTTACCAAAGTTTGGCTGGTTGGGACATTTGGGCCAATACCCTTAAAAGGACTACTCCACTGGAGGATCTGTTGTCATGTGGAAGATTTAGAGAACATAATAATTAGATATCTGCAACTTCTAAAAGAAACATGGTGATATAGCAAAATAAAGTATTGAAGCTGTGAGTATTCACGTGGATTACTAAAGTATAAAAATTCCACACACACACACACACAGTCAAAGCTGCATGGTATCAGTTGTTGGGCTATCCATCAGTTACAACTGGATCAACCCATTTAACCTGAATGTGCAATGTGACACATATTGCCATAGAAAATTGGGCTGGTGAAGTTCCATTTTCCTTACTGAAAACATCATTCTAGGTTGATAAAGAGATTTTGTTGACTATGACAGAACTTTTCGCATATTGAATTCAAGGAATTAACTCATATATATTATATACCTCATACATCACCCTCCTTAGTTGAATTTCATTAAGTATGCAAGTAAATCTAGAAAAGAATGAACACATAACATAAGAATATAACTCTAGAATGTTGCAATGAGATGGACCCACGGACCATAAAGCCATGGCAAAAGGTGATAACTGCAACCCCAAGGGTTAGGCCCACTTTTTACAGGTCAACAGAATCTTTATGCTCAAAACCCCAATGGTAGACCTAGTCGGAGAGGTGAGAGAAATCCTATCAAAAAATAAATAAATACATAAAGTTCTAAAAGCAGGAGAATAGTCCTTACCAGTTCATTGGACATGAAACACACTCCTGTGAAACAGAAAAAGATTCCCCATCAATAAATTTAAAAAACACTATACCAAAAAAAAGGAAGAAAATTTATAAAATAAGGAAAAACCTAGAATTACCAAGACAGTTAATGAATAAATATCTTGTTCTCTCCCACCATAGAATCTTCTGAAAATCTTAAAGAAACAAGCTACGCAGCTATTCACATAGCAGTATCTAAAATTATAAATCCAAAAACCAATATCATAACTAAATATCCTAATGCAACATAGGTGGAAGAAATACAAAATAAATTTACTGCATTTATTGACAACACAATATGTTATTAATATCTATTTCAATTACACATTCAAGCATCCAGGACCTCAGGAGGTGAAGTTAGAAAGCAAGTAAAACTTGTGAGGCAGGTTAAAAATCATGTGAATAGAATTATAGATTATTAAACACAGATCTTACTGACACAATGAATCGCTGATACTGCATACACTGGCAGGTAAGAGTTCAGACAAAAACAAAAACCTTCTACCACCCTTTCCACAAAAATGTTCATGTCAAGTCAAATTCCCTTCTTTTGTTATGTCTTTCTGTGTGTGTATAAGTCATATTGAATCTGTGTGATGGTTAGTATCTATAGATCAAAACCATCAAAACGTAATAAAGAAGAGAAAATTCATGTGGCCAAAACCAAATCCATACCACCCTACCAATCAAAAAGAATGTAATGAAATATGCCTATTTTGTAATCTGTGCAACTATTAAAAATGTGGCACTATGAAATGGAACTTTCAAAAATTCAACCACCACAAATTAACACAAATTGAAGTTGGCTAGAGACTCACCAATAAGATAATCTTCAATGTCGAGACCAAACTCTGAAGCATCCACTGCATGTTTGATCACTAGAGTCAATATTATAAAATACAAAGATGCCAATAGAAGGCATGGTTTTAAATTTCCGCGGCCTGCCGCCGAAATGTCGCCATTCCCCAAGGGGAGAAATGATGATATTTCCCCATTTCGCCAAAATTTCGGCGAAATATAGCCATGCCCCCCTTGGCGAAATGTCTAGCGAAATCGAAATTTAAAACCTTGATAGAAGGTTGAAAGTATCATGAAATGTCATAGATAGGTATTCAATATTCAAGGGTAAAAAGGAAAGGAAATGAATGCCAAATCACTAACTATCCACCAGTCCCCTCCCCCGGATGCATAAGAAGATTTTCCTTTTACCCTTTTATATAGAGAGTTGTAAACGTACATCCAAGTTTTTCCTCAGCTTCCGCATGCATAAGAAGATTTCCCTTTTCTAACCAATGAAGAAATGCAAGCAGTGAGACCACCGTCTGAGTCTCACTCCTCCAATCACCATGATACCTAACAAGAAAAAAAAAATCCATTGACAGATATAACAAAGGAAAGATATATGAACTACATTACAATGAACTCCCCGAGAAATTTCACTAACCTATAATACTGCCCAGGGCATTCCCGAATGATTTCAGCAAGCTGAACAAAAAGCTGCTTTAGCACATCAATCTGAACCTTAGCTTTCTCCAAAACCTCTGAACCACCCAAACAACCAGATCAAAACTCAAACCTAATTTATGCTGGTTACTTCAAAAACGGAACACAAAATGTGTAAGGAGTGAAAGCAGAAACAAATCCATAGATCCCTGAAAGAGCATGATAACCATCAAAAGGAGGATAAATCAAACTATTTACATTTACACAAACTATAAAAACAGATAGAACAAATTATCTACAATTCACATAAGCACTACAGCTTAATAATAATCAAATTTCTTGTCCACCGTCAAAGATACACATAACTGAAGACAAATGCAGATTCAAAATACCGGGAACTGGCCGAGATTGGTGAATGAGAAGAATACTCGAATGCATAAGACGAGTAGCAGACTCCATCTCCAGCACAACCGCTCGAATCCGGTCACGTAGGCTTCCAGATTCCTCGAGCTTAAGACGGAAATCATCGAACTGTTTCTCCACTGAAGCAAATGAAAACAAAGCGGAACCGCCACCGTCCACCATTGAAGATGAAGAAGAATAAGAAGAGATTGCAGAGACTAACCTAAACCCCTCGTTCTTAAACAAGAAGAGCACGAAGAAGAAACCAAAATGGCAGGGATTCCGCGATAAAGATGAGGAGAAATGAGGAAATTAGGTTTGGGATTAGGATTTAATGAGCGAGAAAGAGTAAAGTACGCTTTTCGAAACGCTGAGTTCATTATTTTCGATGTGAGCTCTTTGGTTTGGTATTTATCTGTGAAGGGAGCTTTCTTGACTACTCTGCAGTCTCCAGTGGCTTTCTCACCAAAAAAAAAAAAGTCTCCAGTGTCTCAACGTCGATACGTGTTTTGCCCGTGAGGTGTAACACTTAAAAAAATAAATAGATAAACTCAAAAAAAAAAATAAATAAATAAATAAAAAGGAAAAATTATATATAAGCATTACTTTATATTTTTATTTTTTTTCAGTCTTCTATAATTTTGTTATTTAATTATTTTTTATTTTATAATTTATTTGTTATTTCAATCTTATAATAATGTCAATTAAGATAAAGCAATATTTTAAAAACGAAAAATTAAAATTAAAACTTCCACCCCACCACCACCCCAACCCTGGTGGTATCGGTTGGGGTGTTGGTGGTGGTAGTGATGGGTGGTTGTGGTGGTGGGTTTGGGGGTCGTGGTGGTGTGGTGGGGTGTGGTGGGGTGAGGGTAGTAGGGTGGACACTATTATAAGTTTTAATTTTAATTTTTTTGATTTTAGAATATTGCTTTATCCTAGTTGGCATTATTATAAGACTAAAATGACAAATAAATTGTAAAGTATGAAAGATAAGTAAATAGCAAAATTATAGATGACTAAAAGAAGATAAATCTACAAAGTAATGCTTATGTGTAATTTTCCCAAAACAAAATAGGATTAAATTTAATAAACCTTCCTTCATGTTAAATGTTTTCAAACCCGATCCAGACGTTAACCCGATAAAGAGAGTGGGTTAGATCAAATCGGTTCAACCAGTGAGTCAACTCGGATCATCCCATTGAATTGATACATTTATAAATATAATAATATGAAAGAAAGAATAAGAAACAATTAAGAAACCATTATAATATATTAAAATGTAGTTTTAAATAGAAATTATTCACCATATAACCATATTTTAAATACTCAAAATTATAGCAATAGTCTAAACACCAAAAACAAACCATAGTAAATGAAATTGACCAATCAATGACCCCATCAGATTTGGATAACTTATCTTAATTATCAACTCGGTCACTAGTTAAACCGGTTAAATCGGGAAGATTTGTAAAACTTATCTTAATTATCGACTCGGTCACTAGTTAAACCGGTTAAATTAGAAGATCTTACCGCCTTTCAAAACTTAGCGGATTAAAAGCCTATCCGGTTCGGTTATATGACTGGATACCAATTGAACTGGTTCAACCAGCCGGGCCAGGCTAGGTTTTAAAACATTGTGGATACCTCTCTCATATTTTTTGAATCACACTAACCTCCTTTTAAATTTCAAAAAATTACCTACATATCCTACTTTAAAAAAGAATCTACCAAATCATCTTGTCTAGCTTTGAAATAATATTTCAATTGCTCCTTTATAACAATATTTACCAAATGATTTTGTCTTTCGTTTTTTTGAAACTACCCTTAGTTTATCTTTTCTTAGCATTATTTGACTTGTAATTTATAATAAACATACTTGTAATTCACCAGAGGAATTTGTACCTCATCTAGAGGTACATGTGACAAATTCAAGTACGACTTGTACCTTACCATAGACACATATACCTCATTATAAAGACTTGTACCTACTATGGAGGGTATATTGATCATTTTATTTTCTGTCATATCTATGTCATGTTACCGTAGACACATGTACCTTACTATAAAGACTTGTTCCTACTTAGGAGGGTATATTGGTCATTTTAACTTATGTCATGTAACAAAAAATCATTTGATTATTTCAAGGTTAGGCAAGGCGTTTATCATTGCTCTTCTGCATAATTTGTAATGTTTTAGAACTCAAAAATGATACATTTGAAAACTCTTCTGGCTGGAGAGAATCCAAACTCACGAATGTAAACTCTCTAGTTAAATGGATATTAATTAAAACAAGGAAAATACAAAGCATGTAATCATCAAAGCGTTGAGGAACCAGCGCCCCAACCACTTGTACAAGGGCATTTTATATAGGGTTGTCAACGAGCCAAGCTCGAGCTCCATAATTAGGCTCACAAACTGAGTCTGAGCCCCAAAAGAAAGCTCATTATCTTAATGAGCTTAAGCCAAGCTTGGGTAGGCTCGACTCGATTAAAGCTCCACTCGGTTTGTATATATATGAAATGATACATCCATATTTCTTTTTCTTATGTTACATATTAATATTAAACATATTTATTAATATATTATGTTATGTATAATAATAATTATCAACTATAATATTAATGTATTTGGACTAAGCTAAGTTTTTTTTGCAAATTGAGCCTTTACTAGTTAATCCTGAGCTCAAAATTTTTTAACGAGCTTAAGCCAAGCCTTTGGCCAAATTTTTTTAACAAGCTTGAACGGAGCCTGAGCCTTGTTCAGGGTTTACGATCCCAGGCCGAGCTAGGCAATGCTCAGCCCTGCTCGTTTACAGACGTAATTTTGTAGGACTCCAAGTTAAGACTTATCTTATAGGTAATTAGCCTGGCCACTCACAAGACCGGAAGCAAGATTAAACATGAATGTTTGTTGCATTTCTTTCAATCTGAAAAATGCTTCTTATCCTTGTATTATACATCAGTTTATCTACATGTGTGTTCTATAATACCAAAAAAATTAGACATTATAGACAAGAGAAGGCTATGCAAAATGCAGATTGACATTAAGAACTAACAAGAAATCTCAAAAGGATGAGGTTCCTTAGACTTGACAAATACACCACGGTTGGGTTATAATGCCATTTATGTAGTTCTGTTTCATGGTTAGCCAGCAACTCCATTTGCTTGGGGAATCTTGTCTGATTTCCTCAAAAACGATACAAGAGCCTTGATGCTGTAACTTTTGTTGTATACAAAGAATCGGCAATTGACTCACTTCTTTTGGAAGCTTACCATACAAAAGAAAGCAAGGCAACGGCTAACTTTAGCAGTGGAGATGAGGACGAATCATGAAGATCATAGCCACTGTTCAAAAGTGAACCACAACGAGTAATAAGCCACACTCCAGAGTAGCTGAAGTGAAAAAAATAAAATAAAAGATGTAGAATGAAACAAATTAGTTGCATGCATGGTGGAATTTGCTAGTAAACTGATTCATGTTTTCACAATGCTTGATTTCCTAATACAAATATCGGGAAATATCTACTGCCTTTTATAGATATAGAGATGCTATGCAATTATTATGAAAATATTTCATGAGATGTCCTATTTCAGAGTATTCCAGTCTTTGTCTTGCAGTAGAATTTTAGAGGATTAATACTTGTAGGCAGCAGATTACTGTGATAACTGATAACACATAATAGTTGTTAAAAACTATTGTTTGCTCAGGGAATTATTATTAGACTCAAGTTGCACGTCAAACAAGAGATGTAACTTGGCCTCAGTAGTCAGTAAAACCCTGATATGACTATGGTCAAGTTGGCAGGACCTAATTTTAACAGCAAGTTGGGCTTGGGATGCTTACCCAAAACCCAA
>JAUPMG010000013.1:9897587-9909677 GCA_031762675.1 Pachysandra terminalis | reverse complement strand
TTGGGAATGATCAACATTTACAGCCCAGCTTGAGGGGGAGTGTGGAAAATCAAGCTGTATCTGCATTATGCAAAGTCAATCGATCACCAAATGTGATTGATCGCAAATTCGATCGATCACCAAATGTGATCGATCGCCATAAGTGATTTACAGCAATTAATTCCTTGTACATTTGGCGATTCTGTTTCCTAGTTTATCTTTCAGTTACCTTAGATTGTGGATCTAGATTACCTTAGATTGTGGATCCAGATTTACATATGAGTTGTATAGTGTCTATATAAGGGTGTAATATTGATTGGATTAAAAAGAAAAAGTGAAATCTTCTTCTTCAGCTTCACCACTTCAATATAAACAAACAAAATAAATGAAGTAGAATGAAACAAATTAGTTGCATGCATTTGGAATTTGCTAGTAAACTGATTCAAGTTTTCACAATGCTTGATTTTCTAATACAAATATTCGGAAGAAAAAAAATTCTCAAGAAATATCTACTGCCTTTTATAGATATAGAGATGCTATGTAATTATTATGAAAAATTTTCATGAGATGTCCTATTTCAGAGTATTCTAGTCTTTGTCTTGCAGTAGAATTTTAGAGGATTACTTGTAGGCAGCAAATGACTGATAACTGATAACGCATAATAGTTGTTAAAAACTATTTTTCGCTCAGGGAATTATTACCAGACTCAAGTTGCACGTCTAACAGGAGATGCAACTTGGCCTCAGTAGTCAGTACAACCCTGATATGACTATGGTCAAGTTGGCAGGACCTTTTTAACAGCAAGTTGGGCTTGGGATGCTTACCCAAAACCCGATTCAAAGTATGAGGTCAGGCTAAGCCATCACAACCCAATTGAAGTTGGGTATGTAAAAATAATACACACACACACACACACACACACACACACACACACACACACACACACACACACACACATATATATATATATATATATATATATATATATATATATATATATATATATATATGTATGTATGTATAATATGCGTATATTTTTAATAGTGTTCGTGGTGTATGCCTTGAAGCACACCGCATGGCTTATTGCAGGTAAAGGCACCAAGACGTATGCAAAAAGCATGGGGTGAAACCCCATTCACTGAATTAGTGTTTGATAAGATAAACCAGAATTTGAAATTTTGTTTGTTTGTTTGCAAGTTTATTATGTTCAATCACTAATTTCTACTGCTGCATGATTTATCTTATCAATTTGCTTAATAGAATGTAAAAATTCGATTTCTAAATTTTAGTTTTTGGATAAATCAATTTATTTTTGTTCTCTCATTTGTGGAACATTGCAGCTTTTATTTTAGTGTTTGGTTTATCTTCAGTGAAAAATGGCTAATAGATGGGATTTTGTATAACTTTATCATATAATTATTTTATTAATTGATCATTATTTTATTGTGATTATATTTTTTTATTACATAATTATTTATTAATTACAAAAAAACGTGCTCATGAGGTTTACGCCTCACCTCAAGACAAAATCCAATGCCTCACCTTGCACCTTAGCTTTTTAAACATCTATATATGCACACACACACACACACACACACACACATATATATACACACACACATACCATTTGAAGTAACAAAGGTGTTTGGTTCAGTGCTATTATACTTAAATTGACTGCAATTCTTTTGCATAAGCTAGATTAGATTTAAGTAATTTAAACATGGATTAAGCACCTCTTGGATAGGTTTATAGCTTGGGTGTTTAATTCTAGGGGTTGAATTTGGGAACATAATTACTCTTGGGATGGTCCACAAACCCAACCCAACTAATTGCAGACCACGTAATTGGAATGGAATAAGGCATTTTGTCATCATTTTTGTTTAACCTGTTTCAAAAGTCTTTTATGTAGTTCTATGGAACCTTGGATCTTAGTATGCTGCAATAAGCATCTAGGTACAAAAAATTCTGCTCTTACTACCTAAGCCCACAACACTTTGAGGATGAAGTCAACTACATCCGTAATAACATAAATCTAGATTAATTTCCTCATCTGGAATTATGTAAAGTACTTTGATATCTCAGAAAAAGCCGAAACAACTACTGGCCTTCATATATATACTTCATGAATGAAATGAATGACCTACAATTGCTGTGATTTCAAGTTTCAATTTTTTTCAAACTATTTCTCTGAGAACTTTATTCTACACGCACACACAAATATATATATATATATATATATATATATATATATATATATTTGTGTGTGTGTGTGTGAATTTATGTTGTGACATATCCCAAGAAACCAACAAGTTAGAAGAAAGGCATCAATTTATTTTGCCCAGGCTTTTTAAGAAATCTTGAAGCTGATTCCTTCGCATCAGCGTCCAGGTCTTTATAAATAGATCCTTCTATAGGAGTGATTATGATTTAGGCCAGGATGTGGCATGAGTTTATCTGTGAGCATACAAGTGTAAATCATCCATGCAATGAGTAAGGATAATCATGTCAAACCTTTTAGCATTTGAGATCACAAATGCTTCCAGAGCCCACTTTGTATAACACAAGTTAGCTAGATTCTTGAGAATAGTACTGTCTTCCTCCTGAGTTGCAATAAGAGTTAAAACAACAGGTAGAAGCACTGACCACTGCAAGAAACAAAGTACCATGTAAGTGCAAGGTGAAAAATGGAAAAAATAAATACACTTATGAGTTCTGAAATTTGAACTTATAATACGCACCAGTTGGGCTGAACCAGGCTCAAGGAAGATAGCAAATGCATAGGCTATACCAGTCACACAATACACCAGGCATACCAAAACAATGAAATTGTCTGTGAAGGAAGATCTAGGGTTGTTGAGAAAATAGAACATGCATGGAGAGATAAATCAGAGGCTTGACAACTGTATTGAAATGATCAATAGTATCCTTTGAGAGAAAATAAGCCAGGCTGCTCATGCCAGACGCACGTTCTCTCCAGTAATGTAACTTGTCCAGAGAAAACGATCTCAATGCCGCAATCATGCATAGGAGGGCTGAAACTCAGCAATTAAGATTTGGAAAATGAGAGAGCATATAAAATAAGAGAGTTTTATGAAAGGAATTCTTAAATAAAATTAGTTTTTTAAATGCTTAGATTAAGCCATGCCTTAATAACAGTGTCATTGCCACTAATTACTGCAACAACAACAACAACAACAAAATATCTTATCTTAAATGGTTGGGGTCGGTAATATGAATCCTGTTCCTCCATCTAAAAATGTGAAAAACCATATCTTCCGTCAAATTACGAGTATCCAAGTCCTTTCAGACTAACTCCATCCAAGTTCTTTTTGGTCTTCCTCTCAAGCTCTTAGATCCTTCGATGTGTACCTCCTCATACTTCTCACAGCTGCCTCCTTAAGTATTCACTTTACATGCTCAAACTATCTTAACCAACTCTCTTTTTATCTTACCTCCTATTTGGGTAACACATAGACACTCTCGGATATGTTCCTTCCTTGCCTTACCTTTCCAAGTCTTCCCACACATCCATCTCAACAAAGCTCATCCTATGCATATGTTGCTTACTGTATTGCCCAATATTTTGATCTATATATCATAGGAGGCATAATGGCTGTCCTGTAAAAAATTTCTTAAAAGTTGAGTAGAACACATTGATCATATAACACTCTAGAAGCGTCTCTCCAATTAAGCCATCTAGCTCTAATTTTATGTGCAACATAACTCATAAATATCATTCTCTTTATAAATATCGAACCAAGTGAAATTGATTGCTTTTAGGAATCTCTGGATTTTCAATTCTTACCATTATTTCACCTCTACTATTGTTTGTGCTAAAGTTAAATTCCATATACTCTGTCTTAATTTCAGTAATTTTTAAACCTTTTGATTCCAAGGTTTTCCTCCATAGCTCCAGTTTCACTTATTTTTTTTATGAATAACGAAGATTATTAAAAAAAAAAAAGAAGAGGAGAGATAATAAGAACAAACAACAAACTCCCTATACAACACCAAATCAAATATCGGCCTGAAGCATCCCGACTGACAATACCTCTATAAACAACTCAAAACTCCTCACCCCTCCTAGCAAGGCTATCCACCAATGCATTAGCTGACCTCAGTCTATGTCTGAATGAGATGTTCATGCCCTCCACCAAGGATCTAACTAATCTAATAATACGGGCGAACCTCCAAAAATACTACTGTCTGACCCATCCATGCCACGATAGTAGCAGTCACCCTCAAACTCTAGGGACCAAAACCCCTGTGATTTCGCCTCTCTCAACCCACTCAATAAAGCCAATAACTCGGCACATACAGAGCCCCCTTCCCCCACTAGTCCTGAAAAAGTGTGAACTATCACTCCCATTCCCATAGGATCTCTAAATACTCCTCCAATCCTGGAGGGCCCCGGGTTCCCCAATGATGAGCCTTCAAAGTTCAACTTGATGTTCCCTGGCCCCGATACCACCCACTATATGCTGCTTCTAAGATCTAAAGGAGATGACCTCACCACAACCCACCACCCCTGGATGATCTCAAAAATAGATAATCCTGTAAAATCAACAGAGTAAGATACCCATGAGGCAACAACATGGTTTCACGGATCGGGCGATACCGGTCCATACCGGCCGGTCCAGACTGGTACCGGACCATAGCGATCCGGTTCTAACCCGCGATACAAAAGAATGTGTCGCTGGGTTATGGACCGCCGGTCCGGTGACCGGTTTCGGTGGTCCGATGACCGGTCCTGCTGGTCCCTCTGGTCCGGCGTCCGGTACCGCCGGTCCTGCAGGTCCGGTGACCGGTTGCGGCCGGTCCGAAATTTTTTTAATTTGTTTTTTTGCTTTCTGTATCGGATCGGAACCGGACGGTACCAATCCGAACTGGCAGTCCAGACGGGATCGGTCCGTTCTCCGGTTCCGGGTTTTTAAACCTTGGGCAACAGATGCCCTAATCTCATCAATCAAGGAATGAGCGGTAGACCTCCTTCCTTCAAAGATCTGCTTGTTTCTCTCCCTCTAAATGTGCCACAAGACAGCCTAAAATAAGGACCTGTACATCTATTTACCCCTATCCTCAACCCCGTGAAGCTCCACTGACTGAAGCATGACCTCAGACTCTCTGGCATCACCCTATCCACCTAAATCAGCTGTAAGAAGATTAGAAGAAACACCACACAGGACGCATGAAACTGCAATGCACAAATAGATGGTCCACCTACTCTCCTTGGTACCAACACATAAAACATATATGAGGACAAAGAGGAAGGTACTTCCTCCTACATTGAAGAATATCGGAGGTGTTAATCTTATTTAGAAGTTCAGTCCAAACATAAGCTTTAACTTTGGGAGGTACAGTAGTTTTCCAAAGATACAAACACGGGAATTCTACAAAGGAAACAACCATTTCCTTATGATTGCAAGGAAAAAGGAACCAAGAGGAAAAAACCTTTGGATTCTGGAACCCAGACACGATGGTCTAACCGTCTAAGGAGTCAACCTCACTGAATACATCCTACATGTGCTCAAACAAGGAAGCAAGCTCCATCAAGTCATCTGGTCTTGGATTCCTCCTCATTGGGAGTTTCCTCACAAGACCGGAAGGAGACCAAGACAAAATATCAACAACAAAGGCATTAGGGAAAGACTAATCTGAATAACCTAGGAAACTGAATATACAAGAATATATTCCACCACCACCACCACCACCAAAGATCCAGCCAAACGCGGACAGAGCACCTAGAACCAATGCAAAAGCGGGTAAACGAACAAGACAAGATCCAGCGACAATGGCTTTCCAAGGGCAACCCTTGTACATCCTAGCATAAGTATCAATGACCCATCCATTCTCATTAATTCCATATGTACTAGCGATGACTTCCCTCCAAAGGTGATATTTTTCTGTACTGAAGCGCCAAAGCCACTTAGTTAATACCGATGGATATATATCTAAATTGTTGCCCAAATTCAAGTCCCCTCTCCCTTTGTCCCGACTCCTGACACACCACTGGCCACCCAACCAAATGATCCTTCTTGGTTCCACCCCCTTCCCATAGGAAATCTCTTCGGGATTTATCAATAACGCAGCAATTCTCTTGGGCACCTTGAACAAAGACAGATAATACATTGGGGGATTTGCTAACACCGATTGAATGAGAGTAAGCCCTCCTCCCAAGGATAGGTAATTACTTTTCCATGTGGCAAAACTACTCTCCGTCCTTTCCACCACTGGATCCCAGAACCCTACACCCAAAGGACTCTACATATCATTTCAAAAGAAATCCAGTTTTGCATTTCTCACTCTCTAGATTGGTCCGCCAAAACCAAATCATCTACAAATTGCATACACCAAAGCACCAAGATATTCCTCTTAGGGCAGATAATGCAATCAAAACAATTAAGAAGGGATTGTACATTGTAGAGGTTTAAAGGAAGAAAAATTATATTAGAGTGTTCAAGTCAACACGGAATCTAATAAATCAATGCTTTTTTTTTACTTTTGATGAATAATCTAATAAATCAATGGCTTGAAAAGAGCAAGTATAAAATGGAGCCTGACATAATTAGAAACTTGAGTTTTTGAACTTACAAACTGCAATGACGGTGTAAGTATAACCAAGTGCTCCAAAGGTTTCATCACTCACTTTCGCAACTGTTCCCAGGCATGCTCCGGCAAGTAATAATATCAGATAATCTACAGCTTGTATTCTAGCTTCTCGTAATCGCTGCTTCCCAACTCTAGAAATAAGTCAAGATATATCACAACAATCAAAAAAGCAGTACGGAAAAGGTTTACATGGCTGAGCAGTTATAAGGAGAAAATCGATATCATTTGTTCCAAGTAAACCAGTCTCCCTCCAAAGCACTACACACACACACACACCAACCAACACTTACTGAATGAGTAATGCCCAGGGGCAGAGCCAAGTGGAGAGAAGTGGGAGCTACTGCCCCCACTAACTTTTTTACCCCTTTAGTTCTTGTGTGTACAAGTGGGATAGTTGCCCCCATTAAATTTTCAAGTTTGCCCCACAATTGTTTTTATCTCATATAATCTTTTATTGTTTTTATTTTATTTTATTTGACCCCCACTTTTTCTCTTTTATCCTCATGAGTCATCTATTCATTCGCTAAAATAGAAAGAAATAAAATAGAAATAAGGGTATTCTTTCACTAAAATAGAAACATGGATATAATCGTTTGACCCAAAATAAATAAAATAGAAATACTTTAAAGTACTTTCTATCTTTGACCCAATTACATAAAATAAAAAGGTCTAAAGAATAAAGATCTAATCTTACAACCTTTCCTCTTCTACCCACTTCCATTAGTTTACTTGCTTGTGACGTTCTTACTGGTCTTATCATATGCGACTGCCACTGTGGAGAGGGCATTCTCTGCCATGAAGATTGTGAAGAATCGATTGTGCAACAGAATGGGAGATCAATGGATGAACGATAGCTTGGTTACATATATAGAGAAAGACATATTTAATAGCATTGACAATTAGGTGATCATGCAACGTTTTCAAAATATGAAAACCCATCAGGGACAACTGTAAAAGAATTCATTTTTGAAGATGAAAATGATTTTCAATAGAAACAATGTCAATTAATATATTTAAATTTTTGTGTTTGTTAAAAACTTGGAAGTTTCCATTGATTTTTTTATTGTAAACTGAAAAAAAATGATATAGAAGGTTGCATTTGAATTGGTTTCTTTAATTTACGGAATTAGAAAGTGTTATCAACAATGAACTATTATTTGCCCGGTTGCCCCCACTACAGAATCCTGGCTCCGCCCCTGGTAATGCCCATATGGTACTATTACTCTATAAATAGATGGACAAATATACTACTTTCTTATTGTAACTCTAACATACTTTAAAGAATATGGTTCTATGAAACCAGAACAAATATAAGCCTTGTCATTCTTCTCAAACTATAATTTTCAAATGTCCAACTGATTTAATAGTTCCATAACTGCAATTTTTGAGAGAGCTTTGTATAAACATGTAACTATTAGGAACTCTCAACCACTAATCAGTCCTTTTCACATGATAATGCAATATAGGCACAAGCAAAAGGTCTTTTCTTCCACGCAAAAAAGGTATCAGGATATATGATGTATTTTCCACTTAAAAGTTATTCTGCATAGTGTAGATATACCTATAATCATGATTCTAAATTTCACCAAAGTTTAGTTAAACGAAAGTTTCCTAAATATCACAAAATAGCCAAATCTTACTCTGAAATTACCTTATTCCAAATTTGCAAAAATTCCCTTGAAATCAAAATTTCAAACCATGCCTACAATAAAGGAAAAAAAAGGTCTCAAAATGTACCTCCCAAGGAAGTATCTGTATTGCCGAAATACTCCTGGGATTTTTCGGTTGGACAAGTCTTTGGACTTCAAGATATTGTGTTCTATATTATCCCGCTTCATCTCAACATTACACTTAACATTTTGCCATAAGTCTCCAGCAAAAGATTGATCCAAAGCCTCAGCACCATCAGCGTTTGTTTCATTACTGGAATTTGTACCCCTTGATGACGTATCAAGTTCAGCAGCATCCTGCTGCATATCCGGGGGTACTGGATACCCATTATGAAGCATCCATCTGATGGGAAGTTGTTTATAACTCACACCTGATCTTGGTGTAACTATGCCCTCAAGAATGTCAATGAAGTGGTCTGGTGGATTGACACGCTCAGGGACATTGATCCCAAGGCCTGCAAAATATTCTTCAACTTTCTTCGCAGATCCATGATACACAGTAAGACCACCTTTGGCTAGTAATATTAAATCGTCGAACATCTTGAACAAGGCATAGCTGAAACAGAAAAAGTATGCATTACCTTTAGCTAAATAAATGAATAAGGCATACACATGCAACCATACTTAAAACATACCCTAATCTCAACTTATTTAACCTGTAACACCTTCATGTTTCAGACGCACTTGAAGTTAAACATGATGTACCGAAATTATAGCTCACGGGAATTAGTAAAGGCTGCACAATTCATGTAAGGATCACCAATTTCAGTGTTTCCATTACTTTGACACTTGATAGATCCCTTGTAATTGTGGTTTATGTAGTGACTAAAAACTTATACTTAATCATTTCTGCCAGAAACTTTAAACTGGCTAACCTTATTTCTTGGATACAACTATACATTTAACTATAGATGATTAGGTCTTCTTTGCATAATACATGAAACTAAGCATATTTTTTGCAATTAATAATTGAACACAGTATCTCCTTGATCTATTATATTGGTATTTTTTTTTTTTTGGGCATGATGTGACCATTTCAATGGATATATAAAACGCAAAGCAAAAAAAAAAGCTATATTAAAAATCAAGATCAGTGTTTCAAAAAATGTGGTCTCACAATTGCGACAAACTTACCTTGGTTGGTGAACCACCATGCAGATGTTTACCCCTTCAAGAGCTTCACGCCTAAGTGCCCTAAGAAGTAATTGAGACGATGAACTATCCAAACCAGATGTAGGCTCATCTAAGATCAGCAGTGAAGGTTCCATGACCATTTCCAGCCCAACATTTACCCGTTTCCTTTGGCCTCCAGAGATTCCTCTCTTTTCTACTGTTCCAACCAAGGAATCACGCACTGCCTGAAGCCCCAAGAATTCAATTACGCGTTCAATAACTAGAACTTTGTCCGGTTTTGGCAGGTCAGCAGATAGTCTCCGAAATCAGATATCCAATCAAAGAAAAAGAGAGAAAAAAATAGGAAAGAACAATCAGTACAGTATACTAAATGCTTCTCAAACAAGGAGTTAAAATGAAGAGAATTGGTCGAAATGAGAATGGAAAACTATACAATTAACTTTGTTTAAATATTGCCAAAGAATGGCACTTGTAAGTGAAACCAAATTATGAGTTAATAAAACGTAGGAATACAACAAACTCTTATGACGTCATTGATTTCTACTGTATCATATTTTTCAATGCCTTTGTGAAGGTCCAGTTTAGTAGCGTATATGAAACACAAAACAAACAAATACTTCAAGTCAATATGGAGTTAAGACATAGAATCACAATGAAAAGAGATATGTTAAGAAGGGAAAATGAGGGGGGAAATCTAAACTATTCAAGAATATTAATACGAAATTCTAGCGGGTCAGTTTCATTGATATGATATTTGTGGTCAAGCATTTATAGCAGAACTAATAATAGTAATAGTAGTAGTAGTAGTAGTAGTAGTAGTAGTAGTAGTAGTAGTACCAGCAGCAGCAGCAGCAGCTAGTAGTAGTAGTAGTAGTAGTAGTAGTAGTAGTAGTAGTAGTATTAGTAGTAGTAGTAGTAGTAGTAGTAGTAGTAGTAGTAGTAATAGTCGTAGTAGTAGTAGCAGTAGTAGTGGTAGTAGTAGTAGTAGTCTCCCTACAAACTGTGTCTCAGGGCAGAGAATGGAAAGCAGTTGTTATTCTTCCTTACGTATTCTTATTCAAAGACTCAAAAAGGATGTTGACATTTGTATTACAAGAGTACTTATATGTTCTCTTACAAAACCTTACTTAGAAACAAAACTAGTCCTTAAATTGGAACATCTAATCTAGACCCTTAAAATTATAATGAAAGATTAAGTTACCAAAATAACCCTGAACTGACCTAAAATATTTGCACGTTACCAAGAAAAAAAAAATCCTAAGTAAAACTCCTATTTCCTTAGCAGTCCATTACTTCTTGTGTTTCTAGGATCTTCCTCTATTCTCCATATAATCTTCTACCGCATCAGTCTCCCTTCATTGGAAAGAACTCTCCCTTGAGTTGTGCTCACCATAGGATTAAAATTGATAAGGCTTGACAATTTCAACTAATATTCATTATCATTAACCTTCTTCAAAACATCACATGGTCCAATTTTCCTCTCACTTAATTTGTACTCACACCAGAAATCTGTTCTTAATCAACACTGCCCATTCATAGTCACCAACTTCAAACACTACCTTCCATCAATGTTTACCAAATGTTGCCTGGTATTCTACCTTGCTGGCTTCTCTTTATTGCCATACCTTCTCATGGGCAGATTTAATATATTCAGCCAAGTCTTCAGCCTCCCATTAACTTTTCCAATATTTGGAATTGACACCAGATCTAAGATATTGCTCAGAATCTGTGCATACGCAATCTCAAATTGAACTAGAGGATCACTAGAACAGATATCTAATGCATACTTGATATTAACTTGATATGTATTTCTAGAATTTTATGGAATGCATATCCAGCCATCCTGATGTTGACTGTCACAATTATTAGAGTTTTGAAGTGTAACGTATACTTGTCCAACCCTCAAACCACATGCCACAATCACTGACAAGGGTACAACAGAGGCATGAGTCACACATATTAAGCCCACTTAACCAGCACAACAGTTCATTATGCAGCCCAGACACATCCTACTCATAGTAGTCCAGTGTTATCAAGGTGATTTTCCCTTTGGAAAAAAGGTGCGCTGGAAGAACTTGGTAAGTGTTAAGGTTGACTCGACCAAGGGCAATTGGAAATTGGAATCTCAAAGATTTCTAAGTTAAGTGCAAGAGTTTGAACATTGAAAACCATGACCTGACCCTGATCAATTGATAAACAACTATAGCTTTCCTCAAGTAATTGCTTCTTACAAGTGGACTAGTTGAATTTCTAAACACCAAAAGGTAAGCAATACACTATTCACCAAAAAAGAAAAAGAAAAAGAAAAAGGTAAACAGTACACTGTTAATCACTAAGTACCCACATATGATGAATATATGCTGGTTGGCATTGAAAATATATTAAGTACATCAATAAAAACAGCGCATATAATTTCAATAAATGTAAAGGCCAGTATTGCGGTTGGCATGCACGAAGGAACTCGATACACATACCTGCACCTCGCACTGAACCAGAGATTCTCCTCCACCGTCAAGTTCCCATGCACAATATCATCTTGGGGAACAAAACCAATAATCTTCTTATATGAATGGATTGACTCGATCTTTCCATTTATAAGAACTAAACCAGTCATTGTGCAGCCAGTTACTTTTCCTGCCAGGGCAGAAAGAAATGTTGTTTTTCCAGCACCAGATGGACCCATGACAGCAGAAACACG
>JAUPMG010000013.1:9853139-9877480 GCA_031762675.1 Pachysandra terminalis | reverse complement strand
GTGCACACTGGGGTGTGCATCCTATTGTGCAAGGATGCACACCCCAGTGTGCACTGTTCAAAATGTACAAGGATGCACATCCCAGTGTGCACAAGGATGAGTGTGCAAGGATGCACACCCCATTGTGCAAGGAGAGAGAATGATAAAGAGAGAGTGTGATAAGGGTAGTTTAGGTATGTTTTTTTTTTTTTTAAATGAGAAGGATGCACACCCCGTTGTGCAAGGAGAGAGAAATATAGAGAGAGAATAGGCTAATGGTAGTTTAGGTATGTTTTTTTTTTTTAAATGAGAATGATGCACACGTGGTGTGCAAGGATGCACAGTCAGTGTGCAAGGAGAGAGAGAGTAATAAGGGTAAGGGTAGTTTAGGCATTTATTTTTTTTTGAAAAAGCAATGTAGGGAGACAATTCTGACACGTCATCTGTCATGTGATAGAGGACCGTATTGTGATTACTTTTATATTCGTATACTATACTTGCAAAAAATTTTAGTCAACATACTTTTCAGCATTTAATCCCCTAAAGTAGGGGGATTTCGTAATTTTCCCAAAAAAAATATGGGGGGAAAAAAAAGTACTAACGGCTATGACACGTTGCGATGACAATGGGGCGGATTCTGGTAAACCCTGACCCGCCCCTATAACAGTCCACTCTATAAGATCGGGTTGGGAAGGGTGGTTTTGAGTAAGGTTTTTATTCTCGGGATCCTGAATTGGACCGGTCTGGGTCAATCCCGATCCGGATTGCCGATCCGGTATTGGATTGGCCGATCCTGTCTGATCTAACTTTTGGATCATCCTTTAAAAAAAAATGGATTGGACCGAATCGGCCGATCCGTATCGGTATCGATTGGATCGGTCCGATCCAAAGCCACTTGATACAATAAGTTAGTTCGTGGCTTGGGATTGAACCGGTTCTGGCCTATCCCGATCCGAATCAACCGATCCTTGAAACCTTGTTTCAAGTAGACCCACTTACAACGTAAGTTCTAGATAAAAAAAAATTACCATTTTAACGAGAGCATTTTGTCTTGTTTACCAGCATCGACGATTTGCTGCACCTCGTGTTGAAATGCTTGTACCCTGAATTAAGCGCAGGATACAAGCATTTCAACATAGGTGCAGCAAATCTTCCATACAAAATTTCAAAGGAAATGCTCTCCTTTTTAACTAAGATATATATAATTATTTAACATATTTATTTATCAAAAAATATTTTTCTATAACACATGTACAATCTTTTTTTCTTTTTTTTGCGTACGTCCTCTACGGGCCATCGCCCGCCTGGCACACACACGCACCCATCTACTTACCGTCCTAAGCCTCTTGAGAGTGCGGCTACAAAGGGGACCCGCTATTAAAGGACAGCCACAAGATGCCTTACATGAAGAAGAGAACTCGGCCAGCTCATTCCATGAAAAGAGGAAACCGTTGGAATCGTGATCAAAGCATATGTTGGAGCTGATGGAGGAGTTGAAACTCGTTTTCTTTGCGATTCCTGGGCAAAAGCTTCTTTCAATGTATTCCATATCTTTGCCAACGTCTCTTGGCCGAATACAAGACCTAACACTTCTTCAGAGAGTATTGTACCAACTATCCACCCGCTAAGCAACCTGCCTAACCACTTCCAAAGTACAAATGCAGGATTTGGTACCTCCATCTTGCCATCGCTATTTTCAACATCTGGGGAGGAGATTGTCAAACTTGGTGCAGGTATTTCTCCATTTAGAAACCCAAGTAAATCTTGGCTTTTAATTAGTCCAAGAACTTGTTCTCTCCAAAGAAGATAATTATCTTGGGTAAGCTTCAATGTCACAAAGTTCAAGGGATCACAACCGGGCTAGATGATGAAGCCATTGAAAGAAAATAAATTCACTCTCTTTCTCACGGAAGTCACTCTGATACCATAAAACAGAATTGAATACCGATTCTTTATCTCAACGTGAGATGGAGAGTGAAGATACATCTTATATATATATATATATATATATATATTTTCATTGCTTCTGTTTTGGCCAAAAAACACAGTTCAGAAAATTTTACATGTAATCCATTGCTTCTGTATTCAAATCAGAGCATAGAAATGCAAGTTGCATCTAATAACAAGCATATAACATTTCCGAACCAAAATCGAAATCAGTACATCTATATATACATATCTATACGTTCATTCCCATAATCATTTAAAATTTCATAACTAAACAAATACAAATGTTTGGAACTCAATCCAGATCATCTTTTCATGCTTTCAAAAACAAAAATCAACAAGAATGAGTATGGTTAGACGGGGTACTTACTGAAATTCGAATTGGCAACCAACGATCCTTCCTCACCGATCTCATAAAAAACAGCAACAATGGGTTCCTCTTCTCTTCTCTTTCTTCTTCTATCTTCTTCTGTCTTCTACAAAAACCAACGAACTGAGAGAACGGATGAGGTCTAGTGCCCTCATCCTTCCTATTACTCCCTCTATCACCCCACGTTGCTTGCCACCTCACCACAATCCCTATGAATCCGTTCACGCAACTGTGCGTAAAGGATTCAAACCAATTCAAGTTAATTAATAACTATTACCTCACATAAACTCCTAATTACACTACGACCCCTATATACTCCAACTAATTTAATTAACTCCTAGTTCACATAACACCCATATGCACTTAAATGAATTACATAAAAATTAATTTAAATTTTGGGAAAAACTTTAGGGAGTTTAGGTCATTACACTACCCATAAGGGAAGCTGCTAAAAGCAGCTTCTTTTATCAATTATGCGAGAAGTTATTTCTAAACTTTAATAATATTTTTGTAATACATATTTACCCTTAAACTTTCACAAGCACTTAAATAAATGTATTTATCAAACGCTTTTTCTTCAAATAAGCAGCTTATTGTTGTTGTGGATAGATGCATACATTAAGTTATTTATCCAATAAATGCCTATCCAAAAGCACAAGCCGGACCAAACCCAACCTTAGAGCATTGATGTGTGTGCATCTGATACGTAATTGGCCAATCCTCCTTTCAAATTTTTATTTTTATTTTAATTCTATGGGAATGCGATTCTGGATAGAGGTGGCAATTGGGCGGGTTCCAGAGGGTTGATAGGGACTATTAATTGCTTAGCACTCAACCGAAACCCGCCCGTTTAATAAACGGGTTGAAATAATAAAACCCGCACCCAATCCGCCTTAACCCATTTGGCCTGTCTTGATCCTTTTAATTTTATTAAATTTTTTATTATTTATTTTTAAATACCTCATCTAATGTCTTATACAATAAACCTAATTACAAGTTGCAATGATATTGTAACTTAATACTATTTTTTCTATAATTTTATTTAGTCTCATGTAAACAATAATAGTGCGATATATCGTGCAATATTCTACTTTACTTCTCTAATGCTCCCAGCCTCTAGCAACCGTGCTCTATCATATAAAAGAGGAAAGGAAGAGAGAAAATGGAAAATAAAATATCCTATCCCTTACATTATGTATATGTGTGTGCATATATATATATATATATTTATATTGGTATATATTTTTAAGGAATACTATGTAAAGCGTATAGTATAATAACCCTTAGAGGAGCTAACCCAAACCTGACCCGTTTATTTGCGAGTTAAAAATCCTTAATTCAAACCTGATTTGTGTGTTGAAAACTTAAACTCAAACCCACTAAAACTCGAACGAATTGACAAATCAGATTGAAAATTGCCAGCTCTAATTCTAGATGCAAATGATCCGAACCCGCAAACACCAGATTCAACTATTACCATCACGTCCGGTCCACCACCACCCCCTTAAAATCGCCATGTTCAGACTTAAACATATAAACCCACCAATGTGGTGTATCCCCTTGTTTATGGGTCTTTAAAGAGACGTGTTAGACTTAGCTGGATTGTCTTTTCAATAACATAACAGCATCTCTCTCTTCGTCGTAATCTCATTAACAACATTTCTTCAAGAAGGAAAAAGAAAGAAAAACCACACTCGATGTGCCTACTTGAATTTTGTTCATATGTGGTATGTTCTGCCGAAAAAGAAAGAAAAACCACACTCGATGTGCCTACTTGAATTTGGTCATATGGGGTATGTGCCTACTTGAATTTGGTCATATGGGGTATGTTCTGCCGATTCACACCACCACAAAAGTCTCTCTCTCTCTCTCTCTCTCTTTTATGTGAGGAAGAAATCTTTCCCTTTATTTGTAGGATTATAAGGCTTCGTTTGTCTCGGCTAATTATATAAGTGCTTATTTCGGTTTATAGCTTATTAAAACACTTTTTAAAATTAAAAGTGTGTTTGATAATACCTAATGGGTAAGTGCTCACCCATAAACAGTAGAGGAAGGCTATTCATGAGGTGAAGCTATTAAGAGCAGCTTCTTTTCTCACTTATGCGGGAAGCTATTTTCAAACTTTAGTAATATTTTATATCTAATACTTATTTTACCCTTAAACTTTCATTAGCACTTAAATAAATTATTTTTAAACTTTAATAATATTTTCATAATACTTATTTTACCCCTAAATTTTTATAAGCACTTAAACAAATGTATTTATCAAACACTATTTTCTTCAAGTAAGCAATTTATTGTTATTGTGAATAACTCTAATGGGTAAGCACTTAACCAATGAGTGCTTATCCAAAGCACAAGCTGGGCAAACGCAGCATGACTACTTTTAGATAAGTGATTCAACAAGAGCACTTATCCATGGTTAGGATTTTTTTTTTGAATTAATATCCATGGTTAGGATAAGTTGTTTACATTAAAAAAAAAAGAAAAGAAATAGTAGGCCTTTGCTGCGGTCCCACATAGGTAGATCTTTATCAACACCTGTCATCTTGCTACACTTGGCATGACAGAGGGAATTTAAAAAGGACTCTTGTAGAAGTAGAACTAAAGTCACCAACCCAATCCCAAACAACTTCTGATCCATCACAATCCTTGTGATTTAAAATCCTCGTAGTTCAATTAATTCACTTTGAAAGCAGTCCTTTCTTCGACTTTTTTTTTAGCCACGTATTATTTGATTATGAGACTCTAATTCTTAAAATTTTTGCCACGTGGCTATCACATTCCTACCCAAGTTCTTTTGAAAGCGATTGTTCATACTGGGGAAGACGTGTTTAAGTAATAAGCGCTATTTTGGGGAGCGGATCCTCTGTTAGAAAGTTCCCTTATAACTTCTTGTCAACGGCATCTCATGGCGACAAGTGTCCTGTGATTCCCACACGAGAGATGACGGATGTTCTTTCCATTTTAGAGTTGGCAGAGGTTAAAATAAATTTTTAAATTATTTTTTTTTAAAACTATAAACTTTTAAGGAAAAAAATAACGAAAGAGAGTATATATATATATATATATATATATATGTTATAAATGCAAGTAAGAATTAGTGTATATAAAAAATAAATGGATATAAGATCATAATTTAAAAATATATGTATAAGATTGTAATTTAAAAATAAGTATACATAAAAACAAATAAAAATGGGTATAAGGTTATAATTTTAAAATATATGAAATACATGAAAATAAGTATAAAAATGCAATTGTCAAATCTATGAGTCTAAGCTAGTAATTTTAAAAAATTAAAAAAGAATAAGAGAGATAAAAAAAACTTTTAAAATTATGGAAAGATTATAATTTCTAAATATATAAGTGTAAGATCATAATTTAAAAAACTAAGATTTTGGGGTTGGGGGCACCATGTAATGCCAGGCATATAAGATGGGGCTTTCAAAACCCCGTCCCTGTATATATACATTTGAAACTACTTCAGATTCGTTAAAGGAAATCAAACAGGATGATTTTGTTGGTAGACACACCTCTCGAGTCATGAAGGAATGAGAGGATCTTCATTCTTCATCAACCAAAAAAAATATCATAAATATATATCTTAAGGGTAGTGGTGGAATTCTATAAGGTTAAAGTATGATGGGAGAATTTGATATCAAATTTAATGGATATAATTGAACATCCCTAAAGTATAGGGAAGGATCTGAAATTATAACTGTGACATAGGGTTAACAGTAGAGCTGGCAATTTTTGACCCGTACTGCGAACCCGCTTGCGATTTAGCAGGTTTGGGTTCACCTTTTCGACTCGTGAGTCGAATTCGAGTTAAGGATCTGTAACCCGTAAATAAACGGGTCGATTTGGGTTAACCTGTCTGACCCGTCAGGTTAGAACTATATAGAAAAGTTTACACATAAAAGCTTATATAAAGTAGTTAAATATAACTTTTAAATGTAAACTCGAGTGTCTAAGTAAGAAAAACAATTGTTTGATTCGTTTTGACAAGTCCCGAGCAAGATCAACTTATATATATATACTTGAAACAAATTTTGTTTGGTAAAAACATTTATTTAAGTGTTCTATATAGAAACGTTTATACATAAAAACTTATATAAAGTAGTTAAATATAACTTTTAAATGTAAACTTAAGTGTCTAAGTAAGAAAAACAATTGCTTGATTCGTTTTGACAAGTCCCGAGCAAGATCAACTTTTATATATATATATATATACTTGAAACAAATTGTGTTTGGTAAAAACATTTATTTAAGTGTTGATGAAAATTTAGGGGTAAACTAGGTATTATAAAAGTATAATTAAAGTTGAAAAATAACATTTATTTAAGTGTTTATGAAAGTTTAGGGGTAAAATAGGTATTTAAAAAATATTACTAAAGTTGTGAAATAGCTTAAAACATAAGAGCTTGGGAGAAGTTGCTCTCTACAGCTTCTCTTTATGGGTAGCCTTCCTCTATTGCTTATGGATACACACTTACCCAAAGCCCAACCAAACACGTTTGCTGCAATAAGTGCTTATAAAAGCAATGCCAAACTAGGCCTGTCAATGGATCGGATCATGACCCGAATTCGATTCGATTATAGCGAATTCGGTAACATATTTTCGATTCGAAATTTGATTAAGATCCGAATCTGAAAAATCTGATTATAATCGAATCGAATATGGCTCTAAATAAATCCGATTCAATTATATAATTAAAATTGATGTATTATTTTTTGTATAATGTGTCACATATCATCATTATCTATGAATAGTCTCACATAACAACACAGCCATTCAATCATATACATTACTTTTATATATTATAACTACATGGTATCATTACTCATGATACATACTAACATTATTTTCTGCTAGACTTGGATTTTGGGATATTCGGATCGAATCGGATTTCAAATTTCAGATTATAATCGAATTCGAAAAGAGTATATGAAGATCCATCGGATTCGGATTCGTATGAAGATCGGCCAGATTCAGATTCGAATTTGGATCTAGTAGATTTCTTAACGGATCGGATTCGGATTTAGCAGAATCCGCTTCGAAACTGATCTGTTTACAGGCTCAATGCAAAACGCCACCTAAGAGTCTAGGAGGAATTAAAAAAAAATTGGACGGGTCAGACGGATTAGAGCCAGTTGGGTGCGATCTGCGGGTTGAACATTCTCAATCCGTTTAATAAATGGGCAGGTTCGGATTTAGGGTCAAGTCGTTGATACCTCGTATCAACCCGACCCGACCCCGCCCTATTGCCAGCACTAGTTAACAGAAGAATGACTTCGTATGAAAGTGAAGAGGAAACCGCGCCGTTCAAACCAACAAACAAATACTTCTGAAAGAAAAAAGACTTTTAAATTGACAAGAATGCTTTCTTTCATGTCTCCGCGATGTTCACCTTGTCCCTTTTGCTTTGGAAGAACAGCTCTCTCCTTTTGATTTATTTTTTCTTTTGGGTTGTAGAACAGCTCTCTGCTTTAGTCTTTCGTTCAAAAGACCCTTTTCACACTTCCTTCTGGTTTTAGTTTTACCTTTATTGATTTGTTTGTTTTTTTCCCCTTGTCTTGACTTTTCTTAGATCATGGAATGCTCTTTGTTTCATGGATTCTGAAAACTTTTTCGATTCTGGGTTTCTCTTACAATTCCTCAAAATGGGGAGGTGTGGAGGTTCTAGATGAGTTCCTGAAATCAGATTGGGAAGATAAAAAAAAGGTGAGTTTTGTCCAATTTCAACTACCAAAATAAATAGAATTTGAAACTGGGTTTTTTTTTATAGGACCTGAAAAGGAGTTTTTGAAGATGGGTTTGGAAAAAAAAGATGGAATCTTTAGTCTTCTCGAGGTGAATTTTCTGATATTTGGTTCTTATATAAAATAATATTTTCCCTGAATAATATCAAGGAATGTTTGTTCTGTTCTATTTTTTTTGAAAGAATTTTTAATTCCCTTTTTATAAGATTTCTGGTGAGTGTTCTGAGAAAGAAAGCACAATTCTGAAAAGGGTATTACAGGGTGTAGCAGATGACAAAAACCGTATTTTTGGATATTGGTTTGGTGAAACAGATGGTTTTTGACTTTGCTTGGGAAGAAAAGGTGTTTGGTTTCTTGCTCAAACAATCTAAGAAGAATGGTATTCAAGGTTCATCAATTGATTTCTTAGATCTGTTTGAATTCAAACAAGAGAAACAAAATTTGAATGTTACTTTACTGTAAATTCAAATCTTCATTTCCACTTTTTGGATTCTAGAATTCCTTTTTCTTACTTGGGTGTTTGAAGTGGGAAATTTAGATATACAGTTTTGAATTGCAGATCTTTTCATTTTTTTTTTTTTTGATCCAAAAGCTACTACATTTTGTCAATTTTAGAATATTTCAATCTTTCTTAATTTTCCAACCTTTTTTTGGTTTTTGTATTTTATGTTTTCATGGTTTTGCGGTTCTGTTATTTTCTACCTTTGGTTATGCAGTGAGTGAGTTAGTTTTCTATTCTTTTTGGTGCAATGACGTTTTTTTCTTTCTTCAATGGAGAGAGGAAAGACAAACAGAAGACTACAAAGTCTATCTCAGTCCAGTCCTCCACTTCCATTTCAACTGATCGTGAAGTGAGGAGATCTGGGTCTGAATTCAGTTCTCAGAATGTCTCAGACACTAGCACAGATTCTTTTAGGAGGAGCCAATTACCATCTTTGTCCCAAAGACCTAGTAATCTCAGAGTGTTTACGTTCTCCGAGCTGAAGACGGTTACAAGGAATTTCAATCGCTCAGGCATGATTGGAGAGGGCGGATTTGGGTGTGTTTATAGGGGTGTGATAAAGAATTCCAACAATCCACATACCAAACTCGATGTCGCCATTAAACAGCTGAGCAGAAGAGGGTTGCAGGTAATGTTTCTTCCTCCTAACTCTCTTTTTTTGTAGTTGAAACATCAAAGTATTGTAGAACTGAAAGTATGATTTAGGGCGTGTTTGGCGTTGCTTCTTGGAAGGAAAAGCGATTCCTTTAAAATTGATTCTTATGTAGCGCTTCATAAGAACTGCTTCAGAGGAATAGAAGATGTTTGGTAAACATTTATTGAAAAAGCGCTTCCAAGTCGAGTAGTTAGATAAAATCATTAGAAACAATCTATAATGGAAAGGAAAAAGATGATGGGAGTTGCAGAACTGCAAAGTAGACCCGAAAGAACTCTTAACCCTTCTTCTCCTCAACCCCGAGTTTCTCCTCCTGCTCGTTCTCATTTCCACTTTGGAGACACCTTGGACGTGGCGATCCTATGACAAGCTTCTTGAAACAATGCATAGAACGAATCTTCTTGTAGTAAGGCCATTGATTAGGTTCAACAACTGATCAATAGATCAGAGTAAGAAAGACAAAAAACTTAACATACCAGAAATTGTAGATTTGTTTCTTGAAGAACATTCGAGTTTGCCTTCTTTCGAATCTCTTCGTTTTGTTACTCTTTGTTTTTGGAGATTGTCTTGAAAAGATGAGGATTATATTAAGTTAGATTTGTGAGAAGTTTGTGTAGAGTAGGAAATCTATATTCAGTAGGAGTTTTGTTCGTGAAGATACCATAGGTAAAATAGGTATTTTAAAATTTTTAAAGGGGCATATAAGACCATAAGACATCTTTCATTAAAACCTCAAACTGTTTCCCGCAAACGTGATTTCAGAAGCAGGGAATAGTAGCTTCAAAAGAATCAATGTTTGGATGAAGCGATTCTTGTGGAATCGCTTTTCACTTGGATTTACCAAACACTTATTTATTTATTTGAAGTACTTTTTGGGCTCAGGAATCACTTCTAGGGCCTGAAGAAGCGATGCCAAACACGCCCTTAGTATTTGATAGAATATGAAAATTAACTTGTTTGGTGATTATTTCGAAAAGCACTTTAAATGTTAACTGAAATCCTAAATAACTGATTTGAGTTAAAAAAATGTTTCTTGGTGGAACCATGAGTAGATATCATTGTTGATCGGTGCAATGTAGTGGCTAATGTGTGTGCCACACCTGGTCACCAGTGAATTTCAAGATGGATAGGTGGCTCTAATGTTTGTTGTTGTTTGGTTTCAATTATCTCTCACTTCATGTCTGGAGTTTGATTTTCGCAAATGTTGGTTAAAGCTGTTGTTCTCAGCATGTCTGTGTGTCACCCTGAATGAATTTGCATGGATGATTTTGGGATTCATCAATTGGTGGATTCTGTGTATTAGATCTCCTACCGCAAAAACTGATTCTAATAAAAGATCTTAATGCTTTTGAAGTTGCATACCTTGTGACATTTGGGGGAAATCTTAACACAACATCAGGAAAAAGATCTGCAGTTGGGATGAGAATCAGGGAGGATGGGATTTTCATGTTCTGTTTTCCTTGCATTATGTACTCATATAAGATTTGATGTGATAGTGGGATAGAAAACAAGAATAAGGTACTACAGATGTGATATTACTAGGTTTCATCTGAAGTTAAAACCATATTATCTACCCTTGCAAAATTATTTCCCTTGAGGGGGGATGTCTTGTATATTTTATTTTATTTTATTTATTATTATTATTTTTTGACTAATCAATAATTCTGTGTAAATTATTATTCTCTGACCTTTTGGGAGTGGTTTGGTACTTTTCATGTATTGGATTATATTACTCTCTTGGGGGGCATCTTTAGATTTATGGTCAAAAGAAAAAAATTTATCCTCCATTCTGAGAGTGGTGCAGGTGTGAAACACTACTGAAACTTGTTCTGATTGTGCTTTTTATATCTTTTTTTTTGGAAATTTCTTGCTATTCATAGATCATAGTAGATACTAGTTTTTGTGTTCACAGCACTAGTGGCAACAATATGAAAATTTACACAGAATATGAGTAATATTGTCTTAATGATAAACTTAAAAGCAGAATTGACTGCCTGACCAAGCAATGCATTCTTCAAATTATTGAGACAATGAATCCCAAATCCCTTATATTTTTTTGGCATAACAGTAAGTGTCTCCTTTATATATCTTTGCTAGAAGTGATGCTGATTTCAAATATCTTTGCATATCTGATTTTAAGTTCACATTAAACTCTGGATACTAAAGCAGCTAAAGTTTAAAATCTTATTTTTGAAATACCAAGAAATATGGATTTTGTAATCGGCCTTCCTCTTTTCCTAAAACTCGCACACCGGATCTTTTCTCTATATTTTTTCTATTTACTTAAATACTTTGATCATTTTCCCACTTTTTGTCGCACAGGGGCACAAAGAATGGGTAACTGAAGTAAATGTCCTTGGGGTCGTTGAACATCCTAATCTTGTCAAATTAGTAGGTTATTGTGCCGAGGATGATGAAAGAGGGATCCAGCGGCTCCTGATATATGAATATATGCCCAACAGAAGCGTGGAGGATCATTTATCGACTCGATCACAGACCCCTCTTCCATGGGCGATGAGACTAAGGGTAGCCCAAGATACTGCACGTGGTTTAACATACCTCCATGAGGAAATGGATTTTCAGGTGTGCCATTTATTTCTTTCAGCATTACATTATCTGATCCAAGTTTGCAATCTTATAGATGATATGATACATTTGAATATTCTTATATCCTGGTGTATTTTCTTATGTATTCTGTTTTACACTGAAAATTTTCTTGTTAAACCCTACTGGATGGAATAGGTACTAATCACATTTTTTTCACTTGCCAAATAAAGACCTGAAAAATAGAAGAAGAAAAGAAAAACTTTTTAGTCAATTGGGATCATCACTGTTAATGGATCAGGTGCTTCAACTAGGACACATCCCAAGTTAGGATTATCACGTTGAGATTCTTGGCTGCTGTCAATAATTTAAGTCTTTTGTAATTGTTCCATCTTAATGTAAATCTTCTCGGCTTCAAGATCAATTATGTGTGTGCGCGTGTGAGTAGGCATGGAATCAGTAGGCTTCTTTTTTTCTTCCCTCCTTTGTATGTATGCCTGTTTATGGTTGCATGTGTTAGGAGGCAAGTGTGTGCTAAAGCCTATGAAGGCAATAAAAATAAAGAAAAACAAACTTTTTTTTTTCTTCATGAAATTTCTACTTTCTGAAAAAAGGATAAGAGTTGATCCTGGTGTTCTGTCTTAGGGGATAAAAGACTAATATTTTTTTTTCCTTTTTTTTTTCTCATACTTGACACAGATCATCTTCCGGGATTTTAAGTCTTCAAACATCCTCTTGGATGAACAATGGAATGCGAAGCTATCGGACTTCGGATTCGCCAGGCAGGGTCCTTCAGAAGGATTAAGTCATGTCTCAACAGCGGTATGTTTCTACAAAATGATGTATAAATGTATCTTAGTATACTCTTTAACATTCCAATTTAGTTTGTAGATAAGAGAAATTGATCTTTCTAGCTCCAAAACAGGTAGTTGGAACCATTGGATATGCAGCTCCTGAATACGTTCAAACTGGGCGCCTCACATCCAAGAGTGATGTGTGGAGCTATGGGGTCTTCCTTTACGAACTCATCACTGGTAGGCGCCCAATAGACCGAAACCGCCCCAAGAATGAGCAGAAACTATTGGAATGGGTCAGGCCATACCTATCAGACGCAAAGAAGTTCCAGCTGATAATGGACCCAAGACTCGACAGGACATATTTTCTCAAGTCTGCACAGAAGCTATCGGCTGTGGCCAACCGTTGCTTGGTGCGGAATCTAAAGGCACGTCCCAAGATGAGTGAGGTGTTGGAGATGGTGAATCAGATTGTTGAGGCAAAGGAAATAGGGAGCCCCGAAATTCCGTTGAAGACTTTTGCTCCGATTGATGCTTCCGAAGAATCAAAAGGAAAGGGTTCCAACTTGAAGAGAAGGATTTTGGATTCAAAAGTGGGAGAAAGAGGATGGTTCGATTGGCGAATGTGGACGTCAAAACTTGTAAGGATCTGCTCATGATAACGGGGTGTGCAAATGACGGAACTAAGCATTTCTCCGGAGTATTTGAATGAAGAAGCTTATGTAAGCTATGGAGGCAAATTGTAAACTGGCTTCCTTTCATGCACTGCTTGTCAAATTTAGGAAAGGACCATGGATCTGAAGTGCTCGACAGAGAAACCTGGTGGGGTAGGTAACTCAAACATGGAAGCTTACTTGGAGAATCCTACTTTTGCATGTGTAATCTGAACCAACCTTAGTTTAAATATCAAGTTTTAGTCCCAAAGGCATCTGATGACATAAAGGGCTCACTTAAAACTTACGTCTTTCTTTGTATAGAATTGAATAAACATTAAAATAGGATGGTTGTTGATACGGACATATCTTATTGGGGCTTATGCGGGTTGAATTATTGTCCATATGGCTAACTTAAAAGACCCCTGTCAAATAGCTGGTCTAGATTGGCTATATCATTTAACCTTATGCTTTCTTTTATTTTTGAATATTTTCTAACACCCAAATGGATTTTCATTATTAAAAAACATTTTTAGGCTACGGGGTGTTAGCACTTCTATGCCTAAGAATCACTTCCAAAGCCCGGCCAAAGAAACAATGACAAACAACCCTTAGATTTCTGTATCGATATTTTTCAGAACAACTTAATTGTTCATAGAGAAATAAATACAATCAGAGAGGTTTATATTGACAGGATCGACTTTCAATGATATGAGACACCCAACATCCTCTCTGTATTGTCTATGGCACTTTTAGATCATTCATAGATAAGAAAGGTAAGGTCTGTGACTGTAGAAGATTCCAATACCGAAAGTGCTCAAAAAAAGTGCTTATACATTACAAGAAAAAAGTTATTTTGTTGATCTCAAAAGTGTCTCTTTCTCCTTTCTTTGGTTGGGGTCGGTCTAAAAGTTTTGAAATCCTGACCTTCTCCCCATTTAGACACTCTTTTTAGCTGTGTTTATAAAGCTCTAATGAAAAAACACCGAACCAAACCGACTTTTTTCGGTTTGATTTGTTTGGTTTTTGGTTTAAACCGGATCAATTGCCACCCCTAGTTTGGTTGCAAGGTTTTAAGTCTTGGAATCAGGGATCGGATTGGTCTTAGTCGATTATGATCTGGACTGGTGATAACAGCTGGTTTGGATCCGATCCAATTTTTGTATCGCAAGTTTTTAAAAAAAATTAAAATATTTTTGATCGATGGTACCAGTTGCCGGATCGACAGTATTGATTAGTAGACCGGTCCAAATCGATACTTGTTGGACCGTTCCATTTATAAATTAAAAAACAACTTTGGATCAATTGGACCGGTCTAATCCAAAGCATCACGATACAATAGTTGTATTGTGGCTTGGGATCTGACCGGTTCAGGCCGATCTTGATATGGACTGGCCGATACAGACCGGATCGGTTCTTGAAATCCATGTTTGGTTCATTAAAAAATACTTTTTAAAATTTTTAGTAGAAAAGCCACTTTTATCCTTTTCCACCTATTCCAAGAAACCAAACACAGAGGTTAATCATATTATATGCTGAAGCCATTGTAAAATTCCACGTGGACATGGAAGGGTAAGAAAATCATTTCACAATAAAATCTGACCGTCCACGTCATCTTAGTTAAAAACCAATAAAACGCAATCACATCTTTCTCTTCACAGTTTCATACTTAACGGCCAAAAGGCGGTTTAATGAATTTCAGTACACACGAAAGATAGAGCGAAATGCCAATGCTTCAACGAAAGTCCGCCTAAATCATACGCAACTTCAAAGCCAACAAGTCTCTAGTTTTACTTCCATTTCTTCGAAGTTGCTCGACATTTAAAGCCTGTTGTTCCTCATCCGTCGTTTTCTTCATTTGTGCTGTGGTGTCTCGAACACGAACCCTCTCTCTTGACGATTTTCCCTTCTTATATTTTGTCAAAAATTCGTTCTTCAGATTTGAAGGTCTTCAATTCGGTTCGAAGCTGTTGAGCAATCAGAGTAGACGAATTGGAATTTTTTCGGATTCAATATAAGGTGATTTTATTTATTTATTTTTAGCGTTCTGCTTCGTTCGAATAGAATGATTCGTGGTGTTGTTAAGCTTCAAACTGGGGTTCAGGATCGGTGATTCTCATTGTTTTTTTGTTGGATATTTGAGGATATCGATTGCTGGAATTTGAAGTGAGTGAAGATGAGATCTATTAACGCAAAAGTGTGAGAGATTCTCAACAGTTTTTTTTTTTTCTATTTCAGTGTGGATTGTGGATTGCTTTTGCTGATATGTACTTTTGATTTTGATTTTTTTCTTGTTAGTACATAGATTTGTTTTTGTGGTTTTATAGGCTTGAAGGGATACGTCCTAAAATTGTTTTTAACTTGCTGTTTAATTGCGTTAACTATTCTTAATTCAATTTGAATGATCAATGTGTGAGATTTAGTCCCTGGCTTCTTTCATTATGCTATTTACAAATTGGTCTATGTTTAGAAAGTTGGAAAAGGTAATCGTTTAGAAGCTGTGGGAAGGGGATGGTTTATATTATCAATTGCTTTATGAAATTTACAGGTTAAAGTTTCTGTGGTTACCTATCTAATTATCCAGCCTCATTATTGAGTTAGGTGAAGGATTTGTCTTTTCAACTGTTGGAAGTTGGAACAGTTAAAATATTGGTTTGAGTAGTTGTTTTTCAAGATTAGTCTAATGTCAGCTGTTTCAATAAATAATTTGACTGGGGAAATTTTGATTAGATTAGAAGTCATGGTTAATCTATCCTTGTAATCCGGTGAAACAATCATCTTATAATGGTTAATCTTCTATCTTTTGGGCCTTCCATATGGATGCTATGTATTGCAATGGGAGCTTGCCCTTGTAATCTTGAATCATCACCTGCACTTCTACCTCTATCCATACTTCTATTTTAACCAACACAACAATATGCTAAAATTGCTTTCTTATAAGCGTCATATGATAATTATTTGGTTTGGCTCTTTCATAACAAGTTATAATTATTTGAACTTTGCAAGTAATCAGTTAAATCCTTTTATCTCTTGCAGGTCTAAGATCAATCCTTGTATTTTCAGTGGCCCACAGACAAGGCAGTTGCATGCTTAATTTGAGATCTGCTGATACGCACCTCTTCACCTGGTTTTGACAGAGTAGACACAACGCTCTGCTTGCAATTATAGACAGAGCAGATGGTTGAAAACGAACATGATCCTGATGTTGTTCGGTGGGGACTCCATCTCCTTGATGGTGATCCGCCCTCTAATTCTGCATACTGTGGAACTGTCTCTCAACATGATGTCAACTTCTATGATGGACAGTATGCCATAGGACATTATGACACGGGAAGTTGCGGTATAGAGAATGATGAGATTCTTGCACATGCCCTTCAAGAAGAATTATTACAACTTGATGTTGCAGAAACATCTGGACCACCACAGGCAGGCGAAGAGCATTTGCAAGCATCCATTCTTGCACAGGATTGGCTTAGCCCATCTATGCGGAACTATAGTCATGGTATTTACAAAATTAGTAACTGTTAGCTTAATTTCTTCATTTGTTTGCTATATCATTTCCTTTGCCTCATATTTTGTGGTCATGTTCTCTCCAATTGGTAGGTTATGCAAGTGGCCAGGAGGAGGCAGATGATGTAGGACCCTCTAGTTCATGTTCTAGTCCTGACAAAAAATTATATACCGAGGAGGATTGGTCTTATTTGCTAGAGTTAACGAATGAATCTGTTCTTGATAGTGAAGTTGTCAAGAGGTTGAATCAAATGGTTTCTATTCCTGTAAGTATAGCATTCTACCAGAATCCCTCCAAGAGTACTTTTAAAGTTCATGGGTCTCCTTGTCCATCTGCATTTTATGCATATGGTCTTCTAAGGATTCAGATTTTTTATGCTGATTAGATTATAGGAGGTTCATAAGCTTTCTATTTTTTTTCCATTTTTTCCCCTCAAAATGATGTTGATATCTAGTGCAATGTTTTTGAATGCTAAGCTGTGAAGCGAACTGTAAGGGTAACGAATACTTATTTTTTAATAGATAAATAAGTAGATGTTATATTACTATGGTTCACAAATATGATACATTAATATGATCATTAAAATAAATAGAAAAATGTTAAAAATTTAATTTATAATTTAGAAGTGTACATTTGATCAAGTTTCAGAAATAAAAAGTAACCACCGAAAAATGAAGATGAGCTATTAAGACAATAAAATAGGAGTCACATACATTAGACAACAACCATAAACTGATTTATCCGACAGTTAGAATTTATAGATAAATATTTAAAATTTATTAATCAAACTGAAAGATAAATCACACAACAGTAGAAATTTATGATTTACCATGCTAAAATTATTATTATTAGTTTTTTGTGCAGCAAGAAGAATTCCATAGGTTTAAAAACAAAGTCTGGATTAGATTAAACAAGCAAAAAACCATTCGGTATGATATGACTTATGAGTACATAACTAATTAGAATTTTTTAGCACAAAATACAACACTTGACAGTACGAAAGGAAAACTGATAAAATAAAATTATAACACACATCAGAATGTTTAGCTCTACGAAAGCAAAAATACAACAGTTGATCCAAATAAAATTACAAGACCTGATTAAATAAATAAAAAGAAAGCACAACAGTGGGATAATAAAGAGCAAAACAAACATAAAGAAAACAATTACAAAATGTGTCTGAAAACAGAGGTTTGATCTTTTGCTGACCATCCACATCTCTGAAATGGAACCATTAAAAAGTGAAAGAAAAGGTTTGAGAATGAGCCCTTGACAAGAGAAATTTGGAAAATGAGCCCTTCACATCTCAATGAACAGTTGAAAAAGGAAATGGCTGCTAGAAAATCCATGGTTCACGGTAGAAGAAACTTTGTCTCTTTGGTCTTCAAATGAGTGAAAAACAAAGACAAAGATTTGAAGGCGAAAAAATTCATACCAGCTAAAAATAGGGCTGTCAATGAGCCGAGCTAGCTCAGCCTGACCTGGCTTGGCTCGCATGAGCTGAGCTTGGGTAGGCTCAGCTCGGTATATATATGGTTTTATACATCTATATTCCTATATCATATATTATATATTAATATTAAACATGTGTTAAATATATTATGTTATATAATCAATTATAATATTAATATATTTGTCTTAATTTAAACACTTCTTTATTTATTAAAGTAAGAGTAAACAAATTAAATTAAGAATTGAACCAAGTTGAGCCGAGCTTTTACAAGCCGAGCCTATGGCAAAATAATTAATGAGCTTGAGCCGAGCTTGAGCCCAAAATATTTTAATGAGCCTGAACCGAGCTGGGCAAGCTCGGCTCAGCTCCACTTTTTTTACGACCCTAGCTACAGACGAGCATCACCAGTCCTTGGTTTTGAATGGAAAAGATGGTGTTTTAATAAGCTGGCTAAGGGCAGAGCGGGTTTAACATCTCGTTTGCCTAGGTGCCAAGATAAACCAACAAGTTGGCGGATAAGGTAGCTAAGGGTCGTGTGGTGAAAGGAGATTTTTTTGATCATTATTCCTACTGAGGAAATGCTTTTGGGAGGGGATGACTATGGATGTAGTGAGAGGCCCTTTGATAATACATGGGGGTGTTTTCATTGGTAGCTTTTCTTTTGCTCCTTGTGGGGTGACCCTTTCTTTTATACTCTCCTCTTTTCAAGGTTTTTTGGACCGGTCTGTCCAATCCCAAGCCGTGATACAAAAAACCCTGTCGCAAGGTTATGTACCGGCTGGTCCAGACTGGTACAACTGCTCCTATTTTTTTGTTGTAAAGGTTGTGGACTGGACGGTAGCACTGGTCCGGTACCAACCAGTCCATTTTTTGTTTTTAATTTTAAAATTTGATTCCCGGTCTGGTACTTTTGTACCGGACCGCCGGTACTGGTCTGTTCCCCGGTCCCGTTACAAAAAACCCTGCCTCTTTTCCTTATTTTCAATAAGTGAATTTTTTTTTTCCACGTTGTGCCCCCTCCCCCCTCAATCCAGCTGTGGATTTTTTATTTATTTATGTTTTTCCATTTTTATTATAGTGACTCAAGTACGGCACATTATGTAATTTAAGTACTTAACTATAGTTAAGTTCTTCAACAGGTATTTAACCATGGTTAGGAATTAGTACATGATAGGTACTTAATTCTTTAATCTCTTTTTCTCAGTTAGCCATTTATACAAGGCATACACCTTAGCTGTAAAAAGTTGAACTAGTGCATTCCTTTTGAAAGTGTAAGCTATTTTTAACGCTTCATTGATCGAGGTGTACGCCACAGAAACACTTTTCCCTTTTGCATATACCTCATGGTTTTTTCCCGCCCCATGCCACGAGGTGTGCCTTGAATCATATGCTACTAACACCGTTTAAAACAATGATTGGAGTAATTGGTGTTCTTAAGGATCCAGTATTGTTCTTTGATGATTAAATGTACGTGGGAGTTGTATTGTGTTGAGTAAACATATCTGGAGTCAAGGGAGGGAGGTCGATTAAACGTAGCTGGAGGTTTTTTTTTTCTTTTTTAATTTTAAATTTTGATTAAACATCTCTAGAATAAAGGGACAGTGGTCAGGGGGGTGGAGGGAGGGTCCGAGACAACCAATTTTCGAATATCTTACATAATGTATGTGTACACACATTATATGTGTATTTATTCGATTAACAATAGTAAACTACATGTAATATAGGACAGTATGAGGGAGGGGGGATATATGAAGTCAATGGAGAGAAGCTGATCAAACGTATCTGGAGTTGGTTTATGTTGATTAAACACATCTGGAGGGAGGGAGGGAGACGCATAATTCTCAAATGTCCTGCAGTAAGTATGTTGGCACGCTTATTTAGTTAATTAAAAATAGTAAACCATATGTAATATAGGATAGTATGAGGGAGAGCAGGAGGCACTTGTATGGATTATCTTCTAATAAGATACTGAATTTGAAAAGTCATGATTTTGTGGTTATTGTCAGCTACATGGATACTGAAGTGATTTTTCTTCAAAATATAGAACTTCTTTTATTTTGGTTGCTGTGTCCACACAACTAATTTTCAAGTGTCTTACATTATGTATATGGACACAAATCATACATGTTTTTATTTGGTAACAATAGTAAACCTTATTTAAATAGAGGAAGAAATTTTGGATCTAAAGCTAATAATTTTTATTGAATCTATTTTGTCTTTCAATTTCACACCCTTAAGCTTAACATTATTGTGTAAACATTGCACTTTTTCCTGATTTTCATCATAAGATGCTGATTGTTTAGGTGGATCTGTTACTGGAATAATCAGACATTAATTGTTTATATAGTTTATTTTTAATTTGTAAACTATAAAAAATTCTAAACGATATAGCAAACTTACTGAAAATATCTAAAAAGGTTACAAGTAATGAGTAAGCAATTAAATATGTCTTGTGTAAAAATTAGAGTGCTTTATAATATGGTAATAGTATAACTATATTGATAATAATGACTTTTATTTAAAATTTTCAAAACTACTAGTTTTAAACCGTGATGTTACCAATGAACTCTTTTCATGTATACATGGCTGGTATCATCACAGGATGGATTGGGCATAGTACTTAGAGCAATTGTATCGTCAATCTTGTCACAATTGGGCATTGTTGAGCCTACCAAAATTACATGTGGCTATGATGTAGTATTTGTTTTGTTTCCACTGGGTTTGCCAGTTTGAAGGATCATGAACATTTATGAATGTCCTTTTAAATGTCAGTATATCATATGTTATGACAAAGTGTATCTTGGTTCATTAAATCTGTCTTGCTTGTATTACATAATTAATTTTTTGTTATATATGAGTTATTAGTGTGGGATGATGTATCTTATATACTTGAATTTCTATTGGAAGTTTCAATCTTTTTCTCAAATTTCTCCACTTTTCCTACAACTGGAGAAAGGCAAATTGAAAAATTTCCTCGAAATTTCTCCCAAAATGTCTCTCTTGGGAAGGGCAAAATTTTTGGTGAAGCCAAAATTTGAAGGTTGGTGACAAGTCATCATATTCTTGAGATGCCACTTACATTGGTGGCTTTAGATGTTTTAACCTTAATCTCAAGGTAAATCCTAGTCCTCTCTATCATGAAGAAAAGATAAAGCACTTGATATAAAGTTATAAACCTCCTTATATTGTATTGAATTCTGATTCTATGCCATAGATTTTTTGTGGAACAGTAAGTAGTACAATGTCACTATTATTTATGATTTGTCTTGAATTTTTAACTCATGGGCAGATGTCTTCCTTTCTCTAGGCAAGATAGCTTCTCTTGAATTCCCCTTGGACAAAGTGACCAGTTTGAATCTAGTTAATTAGATATCATGGACGACTTTAGTGCTTCAGGGTGGTGAATGGTCATTAAATAAAATGTTGTGTTCTAATGGAGTTTTTGCTTTGTATTTAATTAGATATCATGGATGACTTTAGTGCTTCAGGGTGGTGAATGGTCATTAAATAAAACGCTGTGTTCTAATGCAGTCTTTGCTTTGTATTATTAACTGTACTACTGAATTTTTACACCTCTATGTCATTGTTATTATGCAGCATGTTCCTAGAATTAATGGAGATATACCATCTGTTGACGAGGCAACTTCAGATCGTCAAAGGCTGCTAGATAGGTATTTTCTCTAGTTTTCCCCTCCATAGTTAGGATGTGCTTTATTTTAATCAAAAATTGGTAGCTTATCAAGGAATAGATCTTCTTCCCGGTTTCCAATGGATTGCCTTCTCAAATCTGTGTAAGTTGGCTTCTGATTTTGTCAGTAGAACAAAAGAATTGCCAAATTCTTAGATCTTCCTACTGTAATTTGAAGGTTCTGAAAGAAATGTATGTTGTACATTTCGGACAGCTTTGAGTGTGCACCTATTGTTGTGTTGCTTCCAATGTTTTTTCAGAGTTGCTTGTCTTCATTTTACAATTTATGTGATTCTACATGGATTTATGCTGAATAAATTTCCTCTTCTTAGATTGCAGTTATACGACTTGGTTGAGCTTGAGGTTCAAGGAGATGGTAACTGCCAGGTTGGTTACTATCACCTCTTTCTCTGGTTGATTATGTATTATTATTTAGACTTGAGCACAGGTGCAGCTGTTTGCATGGAATTTACAATTCCATGTTGTCCCTTTTGTGTTATGAGTGAAGTATTCATTCAATAATGAACATTGTTGATAATGTTTAAGTTCTTTCTGATGACCTGATGCTTCCAGTTAATCTTATCATGTGATTTTCTTTCCTACTACCATCAGCCTAGTTACTGCATTTTGGGGGCTTAATCTGTATATTGAAGGACCTTCTTGAAGTATTCTTGGAGGCTGTTTGTTGAACTATTTATCTGATTTATGTTTCTTACTAAAATAGGTGGGATTAGCCCACATATAATAACTAAAAATGCCTGCAATGCTTACGTTCAAGGAAATGACAACGGCCAGGTTCGTATTTTGGACTCATTTCCGTAGATGAGTAGTTCTGTCTACACTTAGTGCAGATGCTGCAAACATATATGGGAATCTTCTATATTTTCTGTTATATTATGTTTGACGCTGAAGCATTTATTTAATAATAGATATCATTACAATATTTTGGACAGGTGATTATAAGCATCTATGCAATTCGGTTTATAATCTATTACGTTGTACTGAGGCTCCAAGGTTTTACTATTAGAGCCATGTACTTGATTGGTAATGGCTGGTACCATTCAAACCATTGGTATGGTCCAGTATCTATACACGTCTTCATTTAGTAATTTTCATAAATATTATCTCCTTCGTTTCCTCATTATCTTCATCTTTTATCAAGACTCTCAAAGCGTCACTGTTAATGCAGCTAATTGGTGTTTCTTTTTGATGTATGTGTATGGTATATATTAGAGTTTTTCCATTGCTCCTACCAAGCTGATTGCTGATCATGCAGATCTATCCAAATTACTTTAAATCTAAAACTTGTTCATTTCAAATTACCACCTTGTAATTTATGTATAGGTGTTGATCTGGAATAAACCTTCAGTTATTATGGTATTACGATCTTTCTTATTTTCAACATTAATGATGTCTTACCTTATTATTGCGTTAAGGTCTTTCTGATATTTAACTTGGTCATGTCTCGTTATTTCGTTTTTTTTTTCCGCAGTTTCGTGCTTTATCAGATCAATTCTATCGTACTTCTGAGCACCACAAATTTGTGAGACAACAGGTTGTTAATCAGGTAATTACTTATTTGTTGTCCTAAAGATTAAAATATTGTTTGTATTTATAATGAGTTCTAATCTTGTTAACGTCATTGTATTCCACGACTCAGTCTGCAAATCTGGTGATTTCATGTTCTTTCTTTCTTTTTTCCTTTTTCTTTTCAAATGTATATGCATACACATCTCACAACATCTTGTTATCATCAGCTCAAGTCTCACCCAGAGATCTATGAGGGATATGTTTCTATGGAATATGGTGAATATTTGAAGAAGATGTCAAAGTAATTTTCTCCCCGCTTTCACTTGATTATTATTTTAGTCATTAAATTTTTTTTTTTCACCTAATACGCCAAGTTTATAACCTCTGATGTGGATGACAGCAGGACTGGTGAATGGGGTGATCATGTCACGTTGCAGGCTGCTGCAGACTCTGTATGGCCTAGTGATTACCTTTTCTTTTTAATTCTTTCAGTTTGGAATTTAAGTGACTGTTGAATTCAATTGAAAGTTTGAGTTGGTCCTAGAGCTGGCAATCTGTGACCCAACCTGCCAGCCCATCCACCCTTTTAGGATTCAGGTTGAGTGGGTCAAACCATTTACAATCTGTAAATAAACGGGTTGGCTTTCTTGATTCGTTGGATTGTTATGCCCTATCTATGTATATAATATATTCATATATTCTATATATTATTTATAAACAGAAATGTGTTTATATATTAAATTTATTTTTTTGTATTATTATATTAAAAGGGAGTTAAACGGGTTAGTCGAGTTACACGGGTTGAAGCTGGGTTGAGCATCAAGCTGTTGTACCAAATGCCAACCTGACCTGAACCTGGCCCAGTTCTGATTGGGCCATATGCTACAGTGCTTTAAAGATTATAAACTATTCTACCTTACATAAAATCACTTCCGTATTCATCCTTTGC
>JAUPMG010000013.1:9822730-9839482 GCA_031762675.1 Pachysandra terminalis | reverse complement strand
AGTTAACCCTAAATTTAAAACATAGCTCTGTAAACTTAATTTTTAAAAGTAGCTTTACTTCTGCTTCACCAAAATGAGCTTCTTGAAGAAGTCCTTACAATTGAAAAAGCTTTAAGAAGTGTCACCAAACACTCAAAGCATTGGATATGAAGCCCTTTTAAGCCTAGAAAGGGGTCCTGACCCTTAAGAAGCTGCACCAAACAGAACCTAAGTAAATATGAGCCACCCACTATCTCTAACAATTGGCTTGAAGAGGCTTGGTAGGAGTCGATGAGATTGGTGTAGGACCACCGTGCCGACGTGCCCAGCTTCTAATTCTCATGTAACAAGAAACTACACCCGTTTGGTCATTTTTAGAAGGGAATGAGGATCTTCTATGATTTGGATCATAGGAAACCTCTTGTAAACCTCACAAGAGGTTGACACGTATCCTAGGAGGGCTCACCACTTTAACCAGCTTCTACCTAAGTTCACCCATTTTCTTAGGGTTTTAAAAATTGCCAGTGATCATTTTTAATGGGACCTATTTGTAGACACAAGTGAATCTCCTGCGAGGTTTATAGGAGGTTTCTTGTGATCCAAATCACAGAAGATCTGCACTCTTTAGAAAGATATGACAAAAATGTCAAGGTAATAGTTCCCACATAGTTCTTATATATCATGGCCGTATCGTCTGGACCCAGATGGCTGGAACATCTGTTGGTCCTTGTATCAATGTTCGCCATGTGTCCATAATGATCTTGTGACTCTCACAAGACCACTTAATTGATGCTTTCGACGACGAGTATCGATACATGGACCAGTAGATATTCCAACCATCTGGATCCCACAATACGGGGCCTATATATCTTTATGAACTCACTCTTATTAGCATTTTCCGATCTTAGTGCGTATTTTATACTGCGAGTGAAAATGTATCATGAAACAGAAACAAAATAGTAGTAGCATCCTTGATGACACACTCACTCACCTATGCTTTGCATTTGTCTCCATTTGTCTCCACTTACGAGTAACTGGGCAAACCACAGAATCAGTTCAGCCCTCAAATTGCCACTTCAGGTGACAATAGATGAACCCCACCTCCCTCCACCTAATCTCAAATTCCATTGGAGGATATCAGATATACTGGGACCCACTGTATTCAACATGAACCCATCTAGGCCAGTCACTGTTCTTCATTTCTCATGACTAAATCTCGTACTGTTCAACACCAACAGATCAAAATTATTAAGAAAAATAATAAGAGAAATACAGATTGAGAAAAACCCATTATTAAGACTCCAAACAACCCAGATTTCATCCAATGAACAATGCACATTTTAAATTAAAATATAGAATTTCTTACCAAAAAAAAATGAAAATAGAGAATCACATTGTCATTCATATAATAATCTCCTGTATACATCGTCCAATCTACTTACCTGATTCATCCATTCATACCAAAACCCAATCAAAGAAACCAACTTAGAAACCCCCAAAAAATCTACCATTGAAGCAGCAGCCTAAAGAAGAAGAAAAAAAAAACTAAAGACTGTTGCTAATTAATCTTCTAGTACCCTCTTTTCCTCTTGCTGATCTTCTTGATCCGACGGCGGCTGCTCCTCCACCTCCTCCGATGCTTGAAACAACAAACTCGTAAAGGGCATATGGAGAAACACATTACGGGGAAACTCTACTCCGATCGGCTGAGATAAACCGAGCCTACAGTTCGGTGACGAGGATTCAAACCTTGAAACCGGAAGGAACCCGACCGGAACTTGGTACTCGGGAACGGCCGTAGTAGCCGATCGAGCGTTACAAGAAGTTGTCGTAGAAGTCGAATAAGTAGATGAAGAAGAACAAGTCGACGGAGACGAAGAAGTAGTAGTAGTAGAAGCAGGGATCGGACCTGTGGTGGCTGAAACAGAGGCCGCAGGAGCAGTGCCGTTGCCGGTGACGGCGACGATAGAAGGTTCGGCCTGACGGAGCAACCACTCTATAGTCTGGCCATCGGATCGGTGTCCGAGCTCGCGAGTCAGTTGGAAGATTCGAGCAGCACATAGGGCCGGTATACGGACTCGGCGACCTCGACCGTTAACCTTCGTATGACGATCTCTTGAAGAAGAGGAGGATTTGCGAGCGAGTTGAGTTCTCAAAGAATCGGGCTGGGTTGCAGAGATCATCAGGTTCTGTGGGTCATTTGCAGATAGATTACGGAGAATCAGCTCTGATCTCATGTTTACAGAGAAGAAAAAGAAACAAAGATGGAAACGATTTAGGGTTTTTGTGATCGATTATATAGATTTAGGGTTTATATTGGAGAGAAAGAGAGAGGAGAGAGCAAAAAATGTTCGAGAGGGAACAGGAGTGAGCTAAGATCGATTTTAGTGCTTTTATAAGAAATGTTTTTCTTGTTTTATATATTGGGAAAATTATACTTTGACTCTTGAAATTTCTGATAATTATAATTAGATCTCGTGAGATTTTTGAAACTATTATAACACCATTTGTATGAGAACCTCAATAAGGTTGGTCAACTATAGAATTGAATGACTTAGATAAAGTGGATAAACTTTACGTCTAAAATGTTCTTCTTAAGTTCTCGATTAAAGAGTCATTATGCTCCAACATCACACTTGAATCATTCATCAAAGAGAAAAAAAAAACACATCAAACAATTGATGAAGAATAATTTAGCTAACCAAGGTTTATGAGGAACGGTGTCATTGTAGTTTCAAAAATCTTAAAAAGTCTAATTATAATTGTCCAAAACCTCAAAAGGTCAATGTATACCTTACATATATTAAGAAAGTCTAAGATCTAAGGCTTGAGGACCAATGTGACATCTTTATACTCAACTAAGATTTAAAAAGTGATATGGACGTGGTAGGACCTAAGTCACACAATCCGTGCGAAGTGGGAGGCGTTCTGGCTCTTAGAACGTAAACCTGTGTTTTGAGTACGAGAACGTCCCTAATCTGCGGATTTGAATTTCAAATCTGCAGATTATAGTAATAAGTTAAAAAATGAGTTTTTCTTGTAAATTTTTGGGGTTATAAAAATATGAGTTTTATTCTGAAAAAAAGGATTAAAAACGTGGGTTTTCTTGTAAATTCTTTGGGGTTTTTATAAAAATATAAAAATATATGAGTTTTATTTTGAAAAAATAATTAAAAAACGTTGGTTTTCTTGTAAACTTTTGGGGGTTTGTATAAAAATATATGAATTTTATTGTAAAAAAATATTAATTAGATTAATAGATGGTTAAATTGAGGTATTTTATGTATTATGTCCTTTCTTTTTTATCTGTTGTTGAGCATAAAAATAAAAATTAAAATGTCTTTATACATTAAGTATAGCTTATACGTATATATATAAAGACACTCTATAGGCGTGGACCTCAAGTTATTTTCAAGTTTGACGCTCTCGCTCCTGCTTTCGCTCCCATACCAACTCTACGTTCTGGTGACTTAGGGTAGGACTAGACTTACTATTGACGGAGCCCAGTTAAAAAAATAAAAAATTAAATCCCAGTGTCCAATATCAATAAAGTAAGTTGATTTTTAACCATTTGATTTGCATAACTTTTTTTTTCCAAAATTTACGACCTTCACAAAGGATGTTATCCACCATCCAAAAAGGATGCCATGAAACCAAAGGAGTAAAGGCATAAGAACAAATTGACACTTTTGGTAAACTTGTTCTCCTTGATTTGATGTGTGAGTTCTTAAAATGTTTGGCAGTTAGAAAATATGAGAGCATATCATCTAGAGCATGATAGTTTAAGCATCAGTTGAAGCGTGCACGGATCTGTGATATGCATCCAGTCATTTAGCACGTGCTCCTCATGTGCAAACTAATGGATGGTCAATTGGTGATCCGCTGAACGCACCACATGCATTCACTTATGCTCCAACTGATGTTTTAGTTTTCATGCTTTATAGAATATACTCTAGAAAAACATATGTCATTGAAAAAAGTAACTTTTGAAAATTAACTTTTCTTTTAGTTAAAAACCTCTCAAACTTTTTTTTCCCTTCAAATGACGGTAAACGATGAAAACGGAAGGAAAACACTCTTTTATTTTTTCATAGTTTTTCTCTTTAAAAAGAAGGGAAAATAGTGAAAATGAAAGGAAAATACTCTTTTATTTTCCTTTCCACTAACCAAACACAATTTAAGAAGCTCAAACGCGAGATTTATCTTTTTAGGGGTGTCATTTGGTCGTGTGGGTGAGTTTTGATAGAATGAAGGGAGAAAAGTTGTTGTATTTTTTCTCTTTTTATCGAATCAGAGCCTAATGTCAATTGATTTTTAACCATTTGATTTGCATAATTTTTTTCCCCCAATATTCACAAACTTCACAAAGGATATCATCCAACATCCAAAACGGATGTCGTGAAATCAAATGAGTAAAGGCATCAGAGCAAATAGACTTTTGGTAAACTTGATCTACTTAATCTTGTGTGTTTGAGTTCCTAAAATGTTTGGCAGTGGAAAAATATGAGAGCATATCATCTAGAGCGTTGTAGCTGGGCATCAGCTAAATCGTGTACGGATGTGTATTATGCTCCCAGTTGTTTGACACGTGCTCCTCATGTGCAAATTAATAGATGGTCAGTTGATGATCAATTGAACGTGTGACATATATCCACGCATGCTCCAACTGATGTTTTAGCCTCACGCTCTATAAGATATGCTATAAGCTTCCACACTCCACATGCTCTAGAAAAATATAAGCTCATTGAAAAAAATAAATTTTAAAATTTAACTTTAGTTTTAGTTAAAAGCCTCTCAAACTTTTTCTCTTTAAAATAAATAAAGAAAATTACTCTTTTATTTTCCTTTCCACAAACCAAACACAATTTAAGAAGCCCATTCCAAAATAATTCACCGGGTGTCACTTGGTCAGTTTGATTCGATTTAATGATCAAATCAAGACCAAATCATGAGTTAAAACAAAAAATTGAATCAAACCAAAATAAATAACCAAAACAAAACTATGGTTAGCCTTAATTTAAAAGATCCGAGTGACCTTCTAGCGTGATATATCTAGTAAAAATTTCAGGAGATCTAATTACTAGTTAGGATGTTACCCTTTAGGAAAGAGCACCTTGCATGGAAGGTAGAGGCTGGACCAGAGGTGCAAAGTTTCTTATGGATTGGATGCAAAATAGACTCAACACTGTAGACAAGCTGGTTAGTAAGGGTATGAACACTAACCCACTGTGCAAAATGTGTAATCAGGCGTATGCAATAAATGACCATGTCTTCTATGATTGTTCATTCGCCAAACAGGTTGGCAGTGCCTTCGGCAAACTTGACAGATTCATGTCGAGCACGACTTGCTATTCACAAAACGGTCAGTACCAACGTAAGTGAAGGGTTTTATGCTTTTATATCTTGTGGTGTCTGTGGTGGAACAAAAATAACTCTCTCTTTGAGGCGCTAGAGTTGGCCCAGAGAATATTTTGTTCTCAGCTCACAAGTTGTACATGGAGTTTGTTAGAGCCAAGGCAAACACGAGTTGGAGGGAGGATGACAAGAAGTATTCAACAAGTAAAACAAAGACAAAATTCATGGTATATGAAGGTTGTAAACGATCCAGATTACGTACTTCGATATACACGAATCTAAATTTACAGCAAAAGATCTCTATTGGATCGGGTAACGTCCCACGTCGAAATATGTGATTACTAGAACCACATACCATGAATTTACACTCAATTGACATAGGGCTTTGTATGAAACCCCAATAACAAATCTAGATCTCTGTAAAAAGAAGAGATGAAGTGAGGAAAGAGTTTTCTATAGGTGGATTCCCAAAAACTTGAACAGTAACTGTGGGTAGGGAGGAGGACTCTTCTCTCTCTCTCTCTCTCTCTCTCTCTCTCTCTCTCTCTCTCTATATATATATATATAGAAGACTCAACTCAACTCCACTTAGGACTTTATCTCCTAATTTCATTAAAAGAGAGTTATCGACATTCACACTTCTAATCAAATATGGATTTCCCATTAAGTAAGGACTCCAAGTTGGGCCAACCGGGTCAACCCATCTCTAAAATCCAACGGTCTATGTCTATTGGATCCTCAAAACCTCCGTTTGTAAAGATTAATTTTGATGGAGCTTTTCGTCCAATGACGGGCCAAGCCACAGGAGCGGGATAATTCGAAATGCGAATGGAAATGTTTTGCAAGCCTACATTCTCAAGCTAGGGTTCTGTACTATCTTAATGGCAGAGGCAATGGCAGCATGGAGAGGAGTAATGTTGTTAGGGGAAGAATAGAAACCTTCTATTTTTATTACTGGTAGTAACTGGTACTAGGGATCCCTTCTCTAAAATTGATAATTGTATTTCTTAATAATGGTTGGGCTCTTTTGGAGTAACCATGAATGAGTGATTTCTACTCTCCCGTGGATGTAACCACGTTATATTCGGTATTCTTCTCTTCTTTCTTTTTTTTTCTACGTGGTATCAGAGCGAGGTTGATCTCCTATTATCCCGCTGCCATTGTCGTTGTTGTGCCGCTGCGTTGATTCTGTTGCCGATGTTGTTGCAATCTACTGCTACTCGTCTGTAGCAAACCAACATCATCGTTTTTGCTTCTCTAAAAATCCTACAGAAATAAATCGGACAAGTGTTCCTCTACAGTTGCTATCGTTGTGTTGATTTTGTTATTGTGTTGCAAAAAAACGCTATTGAGCAACAAGCCTTGTTGTTGCAACTCATCTTTGAAGCCACAACTCTTGTCGTTGTAACTCATCTTTGAAACAGAGACATCTCTTGTTTTGTTTCATCAAAAAGACCCAAAGTCTTGAGCCTGTGGGACCTGTTTGGATTCTGTTAAGGCTCTATTCGGCTGCATATCTTTTAAGTCATTGGATCAATTTTTTTTATCACATTTGGTCAGATCTTCTTCACATTATCTTCAATTCAATGGCTGTTGAAAATGATAAAATGATGAGAACCCATGAGAATGAGGCCAACCCTAGCATGAGACTTATCTCAGTTCTCTTGAATGGGCTCAAATATATTCCTTGGTCTAGAGTGGTATATCTCTCTCTTGGGAGAAAATCAAAATTGGGATACACTACTGGAAAAAAAACCTGTACCCAATTTTGATGATCCTAAGTTTGAAGAATGGCAATCGAATGACCAATTAGTGATGTCTTGGCTCTTGAATTCTATGGAACCTAAAACATGATAAAATCTTTTAATTACTTGTTAGTTTAAAACCTGAAAATCTCAAAAGCCAAGTTTTGATGAGCACGGATCTGCCATCTTTTTCAAGTGTTTGTGCTATCATTCAACAAGAAGAGATCAGGAAAAGAGTGATGAACATTGAAGTTAAGGCTACCGAACTGAAGAGGTCTCTGAAACTAGTGGCTTGGTGGTTGAGAAGAAAGATGATACAAAATTGTATGGCAATAATAATACAGGACGTCATCCTCGATGTAGTCACGTCACAAAGATTGGTCATTTAAAAAAGGAGCTGTTGAGTTCTATGTCCTCACCTCAAACCGAAAGCTGATAAAACTGCAAATACGGCTTCATCGTATTCTCAAATTTCTCTAGCACAATTAGCCCAATTTTTTCAACAATTTAGTAAGTCTGACAAAAGCTCATCAAAACCTTCATTTTTTGCTCTAGTCTCAGGTAATCTCCATTCACTCTTTTCATCCTTGCCTAGCAGCTGTATTTGGATTGTTGATTTTGGAGCCACAGATCATATAACTACTGATTCAAATTGTTTATCTGACTTTACAAGAAGATCCAATAAACAATTTGTGACCGTTGCTGTTGGCACCTTTGATCCAATTCAAGGACAGGGTAAACTTAATGTGTTTCCTGATTCTCCTAGTTTAGAAGCTTTATATACACCCATTTCCTGTTAAACTTCTATTTGTTGGAAAAATTATAAACTCATTCAATTGCAATGTTATTTTCTCTCACATTATCCTAGAAGACGACTCAAGACTGGTTATCGATGCAACTCAAAGAAGACCACGCCTCCAGCTATAATTCAAGCAATCATTTGTGATATTTCTATTTTCTTGCGATACGACTTTAGGGAAACTAGAGTTACACTCATGGCAAGAGGAAAATGTTGCAGCAAACTACTTGACACACAAGACATAGGAGCAAGAAACATATTACAAAGAATGGGATACGTCGACATCGAAATTACAAGACATTATTTGGAATGACTTTAGAGACACGCTCGTGTTACGATGTAGCGAGAGTGATTCTTTGCCCACCAAAAAAAATATTACTTGCATGTTCATTTTGGTTCCTACCATTTTATAATTATCAAATAGGAAAACTTGAACTGTTAAAGGAGGTTTGGTTCGAAGGTGCCATTTGGGATAGTGGTAAAGTGTTGGGATGTCGTCCCCAAGACTTGGGTTCAAAACCCGCCTTCATCAAAATAAATGGGAGCCTGTTCGACGGTTTGCCTCCAACCGAGATGTCGTGGGTCATTTGAGTTGCCTCTACGCCATGCTCGTGGGTCCTTTTTGTAGTCGCACTCCCCGGAGGCTTATAACGGTAAGTAGATGAGTGCGTGTGTTACTGGCTATGTGCCAAACAAGCGGTGGTCCGTGGAAAATGTACAAAAATAAAAATAAAAAAGAGGTTTGGTTCACAGATTTTACTGGCCAGTTCGATCTAATATTGGTGATGCACAAACCGGTAAATGATCAATTTGACAGTAAGATGTCAATTGCCCCAAATGGTTTGAGCAACAAAGTGGTTCGAAAACTTGCTTACAATGGCCTAAATCAAAAGGTGATCGTTCCAATGTAAGGTTTCCTTGTGGGATATACTAATATGGGTAAAGAACATAGATTAATCAGAAATGAACAGAAATGTCTACATAGAATTTAATTCAGAAAGAAGATTCTCAAGACAAAGTTCTGCTAATTCTCAGAGAATGTCAAATGCTAAGGAATCCAATCCTTCTTTTTGGTGTATGATTGACCTTTTTATAGCCTCATAATCATTACTGAACCGTTTGCAACATCTCATTCAATATATTCATAATGTTTCATCAATGTATATAAGCGTTTTGATTTGAATGTTCAAAACACTTCATCAAAGAATGCAATGTTTCAATGAATGTATTCAAAACGTTTGGAATATGTCATTACAAAGTTAATGATACATTACCATTCTATGTTGATTCAAGTCCTTAAATGCTTCAAGATCTTTAAAGATCTTAATAAGACTTACCTTTTTCGCCCTCAATTCCTGAAAATCTAATGTTTATTTCCCCTATACTTTAAATGAATGATTTCGAAGAGTAATGAATTTCAAGGAGTGTTCCCTTATATTATAACTTTATGTTTTCCTGATGATCACTTTGAGTTACTATCTCGAAAATTGACCTTACTTCACTTATATGACTATCCTTAAAAGTGACATGACTTTGGGATAGTAAAACTTGTCATTTCGAGATTCTATCTCGAAATGCCTACCAATGACTACAACATAAGGATAGCATTATATTGATAACTTCTTTATATGTGATGATGACGAATTGGCCTTTTCGAGGTGACTAAGCTATAAATGCTTTCATGGTATATACTAATTGAATGTTTCAAAGGTTTTCCTTTGAATATACGGTTTGAAGTCTATCTTGAACAGTTCTTCAAAATATGTTATTAATTTCGAAATGATTCTCTCAAAATAGGCTCTTCAAAATGTACTTGTCGGACAATATTCTCCCACTAAGAGCGAGTCTTTTGAAGAATATGAATTTCAATTTATTTATTTTTAGATGTATAATTACGTAATTGATTTTCCCATGTGTCATATTACAATTTGTTTGAATCAAACCAATTTTCAAATTGGCTCATCATTAGTATTTTAAAACACTTCTCCCATCATGAATAAACCCCTCAAACCCGTTAGCCATCACTACTCATTGTCAATATGATTTTGAAAAAGAAAAAAATGATTTTGGCATGGTCCCAGGGAGGGCCCAATCATCGATGGACTTTTGGGCCAGTATAATGAAACACTGGGCTTTCAGGTCAAACCAATCATCTTTGGTTCGTAATCCGGTTCAACCATCTTGCTCCAAAAAAATACTATCTTATCACACGAGACGCGTACTTTAGAAAAAGAAAGATATAAGAGATTTTAACTAACGCGATAGTGCGCACGATCGCTCCTTCTTGGCCCAAACCTAAACCAACCCTCTTATAACGGTTCTGGAAGTATCGAGTTGGAGGAATGTTCTGGAAACTCCGCCTCGCGATACAAAAGCCCTAAAACGAAAACCTCACTCCTTATCCACACATACACAGAAAGCAGAAAACCTCGGTAGCTGAGCTGATTCGGCAATCTAAAACCCTAATCTTTGTGTTGATTCTCTTCCTCTCTCTTCTCGAAGTTATCGATTGAGTGGAAATGGCGTCAGCTAATGCCATCTCGACTGCTTCGATTCTCCGTTCTCCTAAGCAGGTACTCGATCTCTTCTGTCTCTCAGTTTTTTCCCACCATTTCTGAAGATTTATAGCTTGAATTTTGTCAAGTTTGTGTTATTGGACGGAGAATTATTTTCATTTTTGAGGTATTTTTGGTCATGTTTTATTGTTTGGAGTTTTTTGAGCGGGGATCATACAGGTTATGCTCTCGTGTTTGCGTGATGTGGATGGTTTGGAGATGATTCTGGTTCGAAGGATTTGTTAGGGTTTTAATTTCGTTTTATAGCAAATGCGATGTTGCAATCTGGTTTGGATAAGCAATTCTTTGTTTGTTTTGGTGTATGTGTGTATGTGTGTTTGGCTATATTTCATGATTGAGAATTTGTCATGGATTGGATTTTTGGATGATTTCTGTCATGATTGGAAAATGTTATGGGTTGAGCTCTATATACGATGGAAAAAACTGTTCTTACAATTTCATGTTTCTGTGTTTGTTTTATCTGGCATTATGGTTTAGAAAAGCTTTTCAGCCTGAGCTGCATGTGCTGAGTTGCTTCTAGGCGTTTGTCCATATTTTGGAGATGTTCTAACATTCAAACTTTCTGTTTCTTTGATTTTTTTTTTCTTTGTATATTCAGCATGGGATTCGATATGTGATTTCTTTTTGGTCATTTTAGTCAAAACGAGTGCCTAGGGTTGTTTCTTATTTTATTTCCTATTCAAGTCCTAATGGGGGTCATTGATAACAATATAGTGTTTTTCTATTAATTTTTGATCTATCATTGTAGGAGACCTTGAGGAGGAGAGTGAATCAGGGGCAGAAGTTAAATTATAGGCCTTCAGGCAGCAGATTTGTTGTGCGCGCAAGGGCCAAGGATATCGCATTTGACCAGAGTTCAAGGTCAGCACTTCAGGCTGGCATCGATAAGCTTACTGATGCTGTGGCGCTTACATTGGGTCCTAGAGGTATATTGTTTGATCTGGTTTATCATCATTTGCTTGATTTTATTGAGAATTATAACTCATCTGGGGATATACAACTCCCTTTTCGTGGCATTGTCATCTATAGCTTCTCGCTGTTGGCTAACATTTATTTTCGTGCAACTGAGATATATTGAAATTAAAGGTTCATGTTACCAACCAAGTACAATGTAGTCGTTTTGTTATTGACAAATAACAAATATTACTTTCATTTCCAATCCCCCCTTTTCTTTTTTGTTCCAACTTGTATAATGAAGTGGTAACTCTTACGAGAAGGCAAATTTGTCTGTTCTTTCATTGAAAAGCTGTAATCTTTGAGCTACTATTTCCTTTGTTAAGCGGCTTTCTTTGGGCATCGGCTGCCTAATTGTTTTTAGGTATAAGTTTTTTGAGCTTCTATTCTGGTTGGATAATGCTATGTTGATGACATCTGAATAATGAATTCTCTCAACCTGGAAGGAAGACTAACATCCTTGATGCATCCCACAGACCATAATCCTGACTCCTGAGGGCTAGTTTCTTTGGAGTAATTGCATATGTCATCTTAAAAGTTTGGTTAGGGACCTTTTTGATATGACCTATTCAATGCACAGTTGCTGCCCAAGATAGATATTGCTTTAATTAACAAAAGTTGGTCTTTGATGAAATAGGACCTCCAGTTGTAGTAGTTCAGGTTAAGGATTTCTTTAAAGATTTTAAGAAACTGCAGTTGAATTAAACAGAGGATTTGTTTTGAAGGGAGAAATGTTGTATTGGACGAATTTGGGAGCCCTAAAGTGGTCAATGATGGGGTAACTATTGCTAGAGCTATTGAACTTGCAGATCCTATGGAAAATGCTGGAGCATCTCTCATTAGGGAGGTAAGAAGCCTGTTCTTATTGATTAGACATTGTTGATGTTATTCTTTCTAGATTTTCTTGTTCTCAAATGCTGGGGCTTTTGTGTTGGAGGCATTTGACCTGGACTTGAGGCAAGGCATAGTAACGTATATGCCTCACAATATGACATTTTGCAATAAAAAATAAATAATTAATACAAAAAAGAGTATAGATTATACTTGTAATTATTAAAGTAAATTACATATGGATTTAAAATAATTATTCAATTAAACATATTGATTCAAAGCCTTAGGGTGTACACCTTACCTTTGAGGCATTAAAATTGTTAAATATCATTGATGTGTATGCCTTTTTGAATGCCTTGGGACCACCCCATGTGCACCCTGTGTCTTCGGGCATTTTGGATGCACTTCACCTTGGGGCGAATTTCAGGGTGTATGCGTTGTTTGCCTTGTGGAAAACATTGCCTATATATATATGCTGCCATGGATTCATTTATATATATATACACACACACACACACACACATACTGTCACTGTGCAATTTATTTTATATTTATTCTTTGAATTATATGATAAAATTGGACATTTGGACAAGCTGATGCTCAAAATGTTAGTAGATGTTGTATCTACTAATATGATTAAGTTGTGGGCTGTAGGTTGCAAGTAAAACTAATGACTCTGCTGGTGATGGGACAACAACTGCATCCGTTCTTGCACGTGAAATCATAAAATTGGGCCTACTGAGTGTTACGTCTGGGGCAAATCCAGTGTCGATCAAGAAAGGGATCGACAAAACTGTACAGGGGTTAATAGAAGAGTTAGAGAAGAAAGCTAGACCCGTCAAAGGTCGTGATGATATTAAAGGTAGTGCTTCTCCTCTATGTCTTAATACGCTGACCTGTTTATATGTTAACCTTTTTTTTTTTCCCGTGTTATAGCTGTTGCCACCATCTCTGCTGGCAATGATGAGTTCATTGGGTCTATGATCGCTGACGCAATTGATAAGGTCGGACCTGATGGTGTTTTATCGATCGAGTCCTCGTCATCCTTTGAGACAACTGTCGATGTGGAAGAAGGAATGGAGGTATGTATATACCCTTATGAGGCCTAAGCCATTTTGTTTTTCTTTCTGTTTTTATACTTTTTTAATCATCATATGTTGTGAAAGATTGAGGTACATTCTTTTAATCATGTTGACAGATTGACAGAGGTTATATCTCCCCTCAATTTGTCACAAACCCAGAGAAGTTGATTGCTGAATTTGAGAATGCTAGAGTCTTGGTTACCGATCAAAAGATTTCAGCAATAAAGGACATAATTCCTCTGTTAGAGAAGACCACACAGTTGAGGGCTCCTTTACTCATTGTTGCTGAAGATGTGACTGGAGAGGCTTTGGCTACTCTTGTTGTGAATAAGCTGCGGGGTATCATAAATGTTGCCGCAATCAAAGCACCTAGTTTTGGTGAGAGACGAAAGGCCCTTCTTCAAGATATTGCCATTTTGTCAGGTATATATTTTTTTTCGTCCCAAGGTGTAAAAGATTTGTTTTCTGTACTTTTGGCTTTCTGAGTTTTTGTTCCTCAAATTTTACCGCTCAATCTGTTATCCAGATGTTGAATAGTGAAGTAATTTACACACAAGTAAAATGACATTATGTTTCTGAATTATATAATATGATACTGATTTTCTAATTCTCCGGCTATTATCACATCCTCTAGGAGCTGAGTACCAAGCCAGTGACTTAGGATTGCTGATTGAGAATACCACAGTTGAGCAGCTTGGAATAGCAAGAAAGGTCACCATCACCAAGGATTCCACCACCATTATTGCTGATGCTGCATCCAAAGATGAGATCCAGGCTAGAATTGCACAGATAAAGAAGGAATTGGCTGAGACAGACTCTGTGTATGACACTGAGAAGCTGGCAGAGAGAATTGCCAAGCTATCAGGTGGAGTTGCTGTTATAAAGGTAGGGGCTGCAACAGAGACAGAGCTAGAGGACCGCAAGCTCCGGATTGAGGACGCCAAGAATGCGACTTTTGCTGCCATAGAGGAGGGCATTGTTCCTGGAGGCGGTGCTGCTCTAGTTCACCTCTCAGACTGTGTCCCAGCAATTAAAGAAAAATTTGAAGATGCAGATGAAAGGCTAGGCGCTGACATTGTACAGAAGGTAACAATGACATGATCTCGCCACTCTAAAAAAGAAAAGATAGCATTGCTTTTTTACATAACGAGGTATGCCCTTAATAATTCGTGGGACATCCTGGTCAGCCATTAAAAACAATGGTCATTGATGAGCTGGTATCAGTCGTGGCCGGATCATGATTCTCCATGAAGCAAGGCCTCACTCTTGGGGAGTGATTAAAAAAAATCGTGATTATGATGGTATATATCCTAGTCTGGTCTGATGATTGGGTTATGGATCTGTATATCTGGATCCAGCTATTGATTGGCGGGTTATGAGTCCTTGCATTAAAATTCAATTATTGTGGGTCAAATTCGAGTCTGATCTGAATACCAATTGGGGAGTTTGGTGGTTGTGGAGCTGCTTTATTATCTTCTGAACTCAAACCCATTGACCATCTTTCCTATTTTTTGCTCTAACAGTGGTTAGTGTTCATGGTTGACCGTACATAAACGACCTTTTGTTACTGGTTATCACCAGTCAATTCCTTATATCTACTGATTCTCTTTTTGCGTTTTTTTGGGTCTGAGACTTGTGTTTTTAGATTTTATTGTATTGACCACAATCTATTTTGCAGGCATTGGTTGCACCAGCATCTTTGATAGCTATGAATGCTGGGGTAGAAGGTGAAGTAGTTGTGGAGAAGGTGAGGGCAAGAGAATGGGAGGTTGGATACAATGCAATGACAGACAAATATGAGAACCTGGTCAGTTCTGGGGTCATTGACCCGGCCAAGGTGACAAGATGTGCATTGCAGAATGCAGCGTCTGTTGCAGGAATGGTCTTGACAACACAAGCTATTGTGGTGGAGAAGCCTCAGCCCAAGGCACCTGCTGCCGCATCCCCTCAAGGTCTCACTGTGTGAGCTGTTGTAAAAGATTTAGGTAATTATTATAGTTTGTAGACAATGAGGAGGTTGGTGGTTCTCCAGTTTGAAGCAGCATAGTTGCGGGATTTTTGATTCTCTTATTTGGTTTTCATTAATCAAGTTGCAAGGATAGTAAACATTTCGGGAAAGCCATTTCCTATCTTACTACAATCCAAAGTATGGGTTTCTAATATATTTCTCCTCGAATGGACGTGAAGAGAAGTTAGTATAGGATCGTAATAAAATAGGTTTGCCGACGAGGTAATAAGGTTAGATTCCATGGATAGACAGACATTCCTGGCTTGTTTCACTGTATCAACAAGCTTCCAATTAGATTGATCCCATCCCAACCGTCCAACTTCCAGAGATGACAAAAGAGCAAAGTCACATTTCATACAATCAAAAAGAAGCTCCAACTAGGTATGGTTTTGAGTTTGAGTAACCTCTGATTTAAATAGAAAAAGAAAAAAAAAAGTTTTGAAACAGCTAACATGACATCAAGAAACTGAGCTGAAACAATAACCATCTTAAATATGATCAATTCAATGTGCTTCCATGAAATATAGAGTTCTCTTTCTACTGCAAAATGGTAATTATAGGTTGACTTGCTGATAAACAGAACCATTTCAATTTAAAACTAGTTGTTTCTCCATGGAAAGAACTGCTGAAGGCTGCTCCACCAATACCCATCTTGGTATGAACCATCTTAACACACAGGTCAACGAGAATTGTATGGCATGGAAGCCATGGTCGATGAAGCTTTAGGTGTGCTTAAGACGGTGGGTGCCAACTCCTCACCCAGTCTGACAAAGTGGCCAAATTTCTACTAATGTCGTCAACACAGTCACTCTGAAGTGCCTGGACGATATCCTCTGGGTAGCTTGATTTTGCCTCCTCCAGCAACACTTGGAAAATTTCGCATTCAAAGTTATTCGTAAGCTTTGAACCCATGTAACCTCTGCAGACACTCCCAAGCACATGAGACCATTTAATTGGGAAGTTATATATGCAAGGAATCAAACATACAGTGTCGCGTACCTGCTACTCAAGCGATCATACAAAACGGAATTGTCGGTCTGAAGTATCACCACTCGATCAAACCATCTCTCAGGAAAGAAATCACAGCCATGGTATTCTACAATGTTCCCCCCTTCTTCCATCATGTCCTCGAGCTCGTCACACACCTGCAAAAGCAGCCATGCACAACATTTGTGTAACTAAAGCCATCCCCAATACATGATTCTGGAAAATTGTACTATAAATACTGGTTAATTCAAAGTGCATTAAATTCCATTTGAAATTCATGTTCCGTGATTTGGGATGCCCAAGTAGTTTCTCTTTTGGAGGATATTGGGGTAGGCACACTGCACTCCTCTGGTGGTGATTAGGGGTGCAACTCGGTTCAGTTAAAACCGAAACCGAACCGACCCAAACCGACTTCGGTTCGGTTTGGGTTGGGTTT
>JAUPMG010000013.1:9791111-9801212 GCA_031762675.1 Pachysandra terminalis | reverse complement strand
TCATAAACCTTTCAAGTAATCTGTTGACAGGACCAGTTCCGGATTGTTGGAATTTCACAAGGAGATCATTTGAGACCAATAGTGATCTCAGTGGAACTTCAGCAGAAGAGATTGCACAATTGAACCAAGGAAGTGGAGATGCTTACTGAGATGCTGGCGATCTTGATTCTATCTTTGAGCACCTTTTTCTCCAGTCTTTTCTTGATCTGTGCTTTCCTCAAGTGGAAATTCTTTTTTCAGGTCAGCATGAAGCTTCTGCCAAAAACCACTGCAAAACCCAGAGAAGCACCAACCAATAACATAGCCATCATTCTTGAACAGCCTCTTGTACAATTAATGCTGTCAGACATCCTCCGCATCACAAACAATTTCTCCAAATCAAATGTGGTTGGTGATGGAGGATCAGACACTGTATACAAAGGGATCCTTCCTGATGGAAGGATTGTTGCAGTTAAAAAGCTTGGGAAGGCACAGGACCGAGGGAACAGAGAATTCCTTGCAGAGTTGGAGGTGATAGGGAAAAGGAAGCACAAAAATCTTGTTCCACTGCTAGGGTACTATTCTTTCAGAGATGAGAAGTTTCTGATATACAAGTTTATGGCTAATGGAAGCTTGGAACTCTGGTTAAGGAACAAGACCAAAAACCTTCTAGTGTTAGATTGGAACAAAAGATTAAAAATTGCAAGAGGGGCAGCAAATGGGCTTGCTTTTCTGCACCATGGTATTGTTCCTCATGTGATTCATAGGAATGTGAAGGCCAGTAACATGCTTCTGGATAACAATTTTGAGCCCCGGGTAGCTGACTTTGGATCGGCAGTAAGAATTTTCGAAACCAATGTGACTACTAAAATTGCAGGGAAATCTGGGTACATTGCACCAGAATATGATCAGCGCTGGAAGTTTACTACAAGAGGGGATGTGTACAGTTTTGGGGTGATACTGTTGGAGATGGTTACAGGGACTGAACCAACTGGTTTGAGTTTCAAGGACGTGGGAGGGAATCTGGTTGGGTGGGTTAGAGAAATGGTGTCGAAGGGAAAGAGTGTAAAGAGTTTGGATGAGGAAGTTTCTGATGGGATTAAGTGGGTGGCGCAGATGCTTGAACTGCTACATCTGGGTCTCACCTGCACCAGTGATGGCCCAATGAAGAGGCCATCCATGGGGGAGGTGGTTCAATATCTTGAGCGTATCGGGAAGAATAACTAGGATGCTGGTGTAGTTGTTTTCAGATCTCAACCTTCTCTAGTATTGTTTTCCTCAAATTTCTCCAAAAGAATATAAAGGGATTGCAGGAATTGACGAAACACCAATGCTTGACTCTTTTATTCTCCTTTGCAATGAAAGCAGATTTAAGGGATTTCACAAGAATTGGGGAATTTCTTTTATCAATTTGATTGTTCAAAATGATACTAAGAAGAAAATTATAAAAAGAAATATACCTATCCAACATTAAATTACATTGCATGCTCAGTCTCAATCATTTCACGAACCTTGTTAACCACCAAATATGCTTTGTGGCCTCCAATCACCTCAGCTTGTTTCTTACTATCCTTCCACAACTGTTACACAAGCGTTTCCATTACTAGAAAGGGGGAAATGTTGGATGCATAAAACAGTACCAAATGGCATAAAACATTACCTGAATAGTTGGCATCTTCTGCACAGTTTGGAGTCCCCGAGTTTGAGAAACATGAAAAAGAGCATAAGTGATTATATATATTTACTGCATTGAGAGGCTATATAAATGAATGTAGTGCCATGAAATTAGTGAGAACAAACTACTATTGCAAGCATGCAGCCTAGGATACATGGAGTTTCTATTTTCACAATAGCTCACCGCATACCCACTTTACATCATTTAATTTATAGCATGTTAAGGTAGTACAGCACCCTACTCGAGAAAATATTTGAGATGCAGTACCACATAGTACAACAAGTGCAGCCATTATGAAACTCAGGTTCAGACAAATGAGATCAAAGGACAATATGCAGGGATGACTTCATGCTCAGTAACTTTGATGCTGTGTACTGGGGTCGAGACCAAAAGGTCGATACATCTGTACATAACAAAAGAGTGTTTCATGTTGGTAGTGTTTTCCTATTCAGAGTACACGCTCAATGAGAATTGCAAGACGTTAGAAAATCAGAGTTTAGATCAACTAAGGTTTAAGGGCAGTCCCTCTTGTCTCTTGTAGTAGATAGACTAACCAATGAAATTGGTTCCCCTACTTGTATCTTATATTGGTGGTGATTTTTGACTCTTAATATCTTTGATTCTTTTTGAAACCTGGTGTGTTCATTCTCTCTCTGAAATTATGGCTTTTTGAGAGGCTGGTAGAAGATGTCGTTCAATTAAAAAATTCTAGCAGGAGAGATACCATTATGTATCTCAGGTTTGTCATTGTTTCGAACTTTTGTATTAATGAGACCAACTTTAGAATAGGTTGCAGCCTGCTTTGGTGTTGTGGCAGCTTCCATATCACTAAGAACAACTAGGGAGAAAGTTGCATGCTGTTTTGCTATTGTGGCAGGCGAAATTTGAGGGCAATAGTGAGTATTGACTTTGGAAGAGGCTGCATCCTACAAAGTTTCAATATCCACAGCTTATATTCACTTTAAAGGATTTCGTTTTGTGGACCTATTGTTATTGACTACAAGTTCAGATAAGGCATCATTGTTGTTGTTGTGTTATTCACAACAAGTCTATAGAAGAAGATAGTTACTTATCAGTTATCCCCACTGCAGAACCTAGTATTATTTCAAATTAATAGTTCATGAACTAAATCATAGTAGATGATAACAAAACAGTAACAATTTCTCACATAGTTCAAAGCAGATAAACACAGTAGAATAGAATAATTGTAGCATTAAAGAGCGATTTACAGTGACTCCTGTACGAGCATCGAGCTTGTGTGGAATTGCATTGGCGTCAACACAATAAAACCGAATTCTACATAAAAAATATTAAGTATTCTCAATCACTTGGCCACGAGTCCACATTGAAGAGCGCATAAAACTCCTAAACCCTACAATTTGACCATATCATAAGAAAACTAAGCCAAATCAAATTCTTCAATCTTAATAAAGAAAAATATCCATGACTCAGAATATACAATTCAAGCTTTAATTGGGTTTCAACATGCACGACAACTTTGAGTTTCATTCTTCCCACCTTGTATTAAATCCAAAGGGAAATATAAAGCCTCTTTAATTATTTTTGAGCTAATTATAGTACCATTATCAGAATTCACCTTCCTATTTTCCATTAGTATCAACCTTTTTCTTATTAACATTTTTTAGTTATTATTTTAGGCTGAAGATATCTTTGGATTTTCCTTGGATATCATTGGATATCACTTATGAAGATTAGAATACCACCTATTAGTATCCATTAGTATTTGAATACAGAGTTATGCATCCTCTGTTGTCTCTTATATGAACTGCATTTTTTTAATAGTAAACAAAGAGCTTTCTAATATCACCATAATTTTACGTAATACTTTATTTGATATTTACTTTAATCCCTATTTTGTAAAGTATTAAGTATCCACATCAGTTATATTTATACAACTTAGAAGGGTTGTACATACAACTTACAGATTTTGCTGTGTTTTCTTCTGTTTTTTTCTTCTTTTGCTTGCTGTCCGTCTTGGGGAACTTTTTGCTACGTACTCAGTTTTTTCTCATATATATCATATCCGGTTATTCATCAAAAAAAAAAAAAAAGTTCCACGGGCTAGAATGAGTTCAAGGCCATAAAACTCATTCCAACCCTTAATATTGAGCTTGGTTAAGAAAAAAGAAATCAATTTAGCGGGAAAGAGAATGAGAAAATCTCATTCCCATCAAAGCAGGACAGGAGATCTACATTTTGAAAACTCACTCCTCGAAAACAAGGTGGCAAACTTGTATAATAGAAATTTATATGTCATAGAAACAACTCAATAATGCAGCAATAAAGTTGTCAATATTGAAAATTGTTTTAAATATCTTAAAGTACATAGTTGATAAATGTCATTGAAACCACTCAATAATGCAGGGATAGAGTTGTTATTATTGGAAATTGTTTTAATTTTTGCATTGGAAAAATCGTAATTATCTCCAAATGAGTTTTACATCACCAAACACCAATTTAAGCTTTTTTTTTTTTTTTTTTACTTTTCCACACGAACTCCATGAACTCATTTGCGGAACTCATTTTCAATATCAAAATGAATGCTAAATATGGCTCAACCCAATTGGCAAGTTGCAAGCCAAAGTGAAAAGCAAAAAAAAAAGTTCCACTGGCAAGAATGAGTTCAAGGCCATAAAACTCATTCCAACCCTTAATATTGAGTTTGGTTAAGAAAAAAGAAATCAATTTTGTGGGAAAGAGAATGAGAAAATATCATTCCCATCAAATCAGGATAGGAGATATTTCTACATTTTGAAAACTCATTCCTCGAAAACAAGGTGGCAAACTTGTATAATAGAAATTTATGTGATAGAAACCACTCAATAATGCAGAGATAAAGTTGTTAATATTGAAAATTGTTTTAAAAATCTTAAAGTACATACTTGATAAATGTCATAGAAACCACTCAATAATGCAGGGATAGAGTTGTTATTATTGGAAATTATTTTGCTTTTCGCATTGGAAAAATTGTAATTATCTCCAAATGAGTTTTATATCACCAAACACCAATTTACGCTTGTTTTTTTTACTTTTCCAAGCAAACTCCATGAACTCGTTCGCGGAACTCATTTTCAATACCAGAATGAATGCTAAATATGGCTCAACCGAACTGGCAAGTTGCAAGCCAAAGTGAAAAGCACTTTAGAATTGCAACAATTGCTAGTATAATCAAATAGGATCAGAATTTAGCTTTATACATTTGGGAAAATGTTTTCCAGTTGGCCCTTCCAGTTCTCTTCTTTAGTTGGGACTAGCTGTTCCAGCCATGAGTGATGACGTGGTCTATCTAGGCCGTCTATTGATTGACAGCTATATAGATTAGCCACCTGTTGCCTTTTGTCATGTATACACTGTACCCATCATGTATTGGATCACTTCCTCAACAAATAAGAGTGGATAAGGATTTCAAATATTTTAAAACAACACATGGTTTAGAAAATGGGGGCTTTTTTGCCACACAGCATTATCAGATCAGGATGAATTTAGACCATGGATAGAACTTGATGTAGCAAGCACATGGGCCTTGTCAGGCCACCACTTCAGCTTCCATGTGTCAAAGTGGAACCATCCACATTTATAGGGCTTGGGTTGGACCAAGTTGACTGAATCCGCAACCCTACCCAACTCAACTGTAGGTTGAGTTAGGTTTTCAACAAAGAAAAAATATCCAACCAAGCCTACACTTTTATTTGGTAGAGTTCGATTTAGGTTAGGCTACAACATCTGAGTTGCACCTCTAGTCTCAAGTAAGCCTACCAGGGTGTGGGATGTTGTGTCAATATTTCTGGCATATAGCACTTGGAATACGATTGGTATGCAGGATTTCAAGATATAATAATTTTTTTTTCCTGATACTACTCATTTGTACTTTGATGTTGGGGAGTTCGCGATTATTGACTAGTTGAAGGTGTGGTTTGGGTGTAAAGTGGACAAACTTTCCTCTTTTTATCTGGGTATTCCTTTGGGTGCACCTTCTAAAGCTTCTTCCATGTGGGATAAGATAATGGAGAGTGAAGGTTATGAACAAACCGGACCACATAGCTTCATGCACACAAACCCGAATCTGCAGCGGAAGATCTCTATCGAGCCGGAGGTCGTCCCACATAGGTATGTGTGATTACTAGAACCACATACAGTAATGACCACACTCAATCGACCAGATCTCAAGTATGAAAATCTGTAGCAAACCAGATCTCTAATGGAGAAAGAAGAGATAAGAGATGAAGAGAGAGAGAGAGAGAGAGAGATTCTCTAGGGTTGGATCAATCCTATGGAGCATAGAGGGAAGGGAGGAGGAGTCTTCCATCTATAGAAGACACAACTCAACTTCAACTAAGACTATCTCCTAACTAATAGGAGAGAGTCAAACACGGCTTACTGTGGACGTCCCAACCAAGTGGGGACCTGAGTCGGCCCAACCTAGTGGACCAACCAGGTCGACCCAAGTGATAAATCCAACAGAGAGAATGGAGAAAGGTTGGCTACCTGGAGGTCCAAATGTCTATGTAATGATGGGAAAGTCACATTGATTATGAGCTTACTTTCGAGCCTGTTGACATATTTATGTCAGTGTGGAAAATCCCCTTGGCATTCACAAAAAAGGATTGAAAAAAATTCAGAAAGATTCCTTTCGAGTGGTTTAGGAAAATGTCATAAATATCATTTGTTTCAGTGGAAGGAGGTGTATAAACCAAGGGAAGGGGGAGGTCTTGGGTTAATACTCTCTATCAAAATTTAACAAGGCACATCGAGGAAGTGATTATGAAGGTTTGGGATGGCAAAGGAAAGCCTGTGAAGGAGTATTATAGCCTTATAGTGTGGCCATAGGTCAGGGAATTAGGCGTCGGCACAGTGTCATGGCACTCATGGGTTGGCTTTGTGGAAAGCAATCAATAATGCTTTCAATCAATTTTAAAGAGACATTTGTTGGCGGCAAAGGGGATAGAATGAGATTTTGGAAGGACAAGTAATACGGAGATTCAACCCAACAGTCGGCTAGCTGGAGCCATCGTAAGTATAAATATGGAACTGATTCCATCTGTTTACTATGAGGTTGTATAAATGTTAATCTTAGCTGATTTTCATCAAGAACTGAGTTTCAAGTCTTACAACAACAGTGACAAGGTCCTAATGCCTACTGGTTTTAGTGTCCTAAAGGCTTACACAGAGGTTGCTTCAGACATTATCATAATAAGAAGGTGCAGCTTGTCCTAGCGGTAAAGCCTTGGGTTGTCGTACCCAAGGCCTGGGATCGATTCTCCCTCCTTCATAGTTTCTCCTGAAAAGGAGGGTCTTTCCACGTCTCCCCTATGGGAAGTGGTCTCGTGACCAACAGCCCGGACCCACCCAAAAAAAATAAAAAAGACATTATCATAATAAAGCATTATGTTTTTAGATATTTTCAGGGCAAAAGGCAGCATGCATCTAATCTAGATGCCCTAGCCTCTAAATTAAGGGCTCGTGGAGTGGAATAGAAATGACATTTATTTAAAGTTTCAACACAGAATAACTTTCAACCATCATAAGCTTATATGGTCGTCAATGGAGAAAGGCGCTCTAACCTTGGATAGTACTCTGTCGCCAATTTTTCCAATTTGGGTTTCAAATACATGCATTTTCTGCACCAGCCTGCCATCCTGCATCCAAACAAGCCCTATTTAACAACCCAAATTGATATAAGCTTCAAGAAGAACTGCATCCTCTTTTTGTAGAAACCATAAAAGAAAGTCTTAATGCTGTACAGGAGGTCATTAATCATCAAGGAATCAGATCAAGCTCATTAATCATCAAGGAATCAGATCAAGCAATATCTCATCTTCAATTAAGCTCACACGCTTAATACACAAGGGAAATCAACACCAAAGAAAATACAAATTAATCAAGAACTCAATATTAGATATGGGAATTAAACCAGAAATAATATCAGAAAACCAAAAACCACAACTATTCCTGGTTTCCTAAACCGAAATCTTATAAATGGGTATCTGAATCTCATCAAACTATCAAAGGAGTACCAGAGAATAACCACAGATTCTTTAAGCTGTTGGGTCTCGGCAACGATCCGATCGAACTGTGCTTCCCTGAGTCCTGACAATAGGTTCGAGATCGATCGAGAGAGGAGAATCAAGATCCTGCAAAGCTCCCTCTTCGCTCCAAACAGTTGGTGGTGTAATCTTCCCTCGAATTTCACAGATTACCTTCTAAGAAACCAAAGAACTTCTAATCAAAGAAGCTGTTTTGACATCTGAGATTGAGAAAGTTTGTAGATTCCGCAAAATCCTAGGTGAGAACCCCGATTGCTTTCTTCGTTGCAGAGATTGGATGCATGGAGAAATCCAAACAGCTTCACACATCTTCTCTAAGAAAAATTAAACTTTTAACAGAAGAATTTGCAGAGAAATGGATTTGAACGTTACAACCAAAACCTTGCGATCTCTAAACCTCCAATGGAGAAGCATAACGTGCGCACGTGCACATGTTAGCTTCCATTGGTCGTAGTGGTAGTCCCACCTAGCGGATATTCCTATGCCATCACACCACACCTGGATGATCGATATTATAACCATCTAAGATTCTAAATGATTTGATACAGCACAATGTTATTTAATAAACTGATACAGACATTGCGAACCGTTGGATGGAATTAAGATTGTATAACAATGTGAACTGAGCAAAGTTCTCTAAGGCTGCGTTTGGTATGGCTTTGTAGAAGTATTTTTTTGCATTTGAAAGCAAAACAAGTGTTTGTAAGGCTTTTTAAAGTAATTTTTAAAAAGTAAAAAAACATTTTTTTTGTTTTAATTAAGAAGCCACAATTCGTTGCTTTCAAAAATTTGCTTCTTTGTTATCAAAAAATATAGAAGTAAAAATTAGAAAAAAGAAATCTTTTAAAAATTAATTAAACCACCGCCACACTATGACAACCACCAACACCACCCCACTACAACCACAACCACAACTACCCCACCACCACCACTCCACCACCCCACCACCCCACCACCACCATCACCATTATCACCACCCCACCACCACTACCCCACTACAACCACCACCCCACCACTACCACCACCACCACCACTATAACCACCTCACCATCACCAACACCACTAATATAGAGAAATATAATTTAAAATAATAATCTAATATCAAAAAGTAATTTATTAATTTATTGTTATCAAATATGTTTTTTTGATTTTCGACAATACAACAAAGGTTTATCACATAATTTTGCTTCATGAAAAAATATTTTTAAAAATAAAGAATTTGTTTAGCATGACCAAAAGTAGCCTAATAAGGTGGATTGTTTGGTCCTTCCATCCCACTAAGGCACCAGGCCCGGACGGGCTCCACGCGGCCTTTTATCATAATTTCTGGGAGGTGGTAGGCCCTACGATCTGCTCTCTGATTAAGAACATCTTCATCTTGGGTGTCATGCTGAAAAGCCTAAACAAGACGCTCCTTGCTCTAATTCCTAAAGTTGACAAACCTAAATCAGTTAGTCAGTTCAGGCCCATTAGCCTCTGCAACCTTACATATAAAATTGTCACCAAACTGTTGGTTTCTAGGCTTAGACCCTTCCTTCGAAAGCTAGTTGGTCCCCACCAGTGTAGCTTTCTCCCTGGCAAACAGACCTCTGACAACATCATCGTAGTTCAGGAGCTAGTTCACTCCATGAACAAAAAGAAAAAAAGGGAAACATGCTACAATGGCTGTAAAAATTGACCTTGAAAAGGCCTATGACCGCATGGAGTGGGATTTTGTCAAAAACACCTTTGACGCTTTTAAGTTTCCTCACGGGTGGGTTAAACTCATCATGAGTTGTATCTCAACTAGCAAAATGTCTGTCATTTTTAATGGTGAGACCACTGAGGAATTCTGCCCAACTAGGGGTCTTAGGCAGGGTGATCCCCTATCACCCTACCTTTTCATTCTTTGTTTGGAGCTTCTCTCCCATAATATCAACCGGGCGGCCACCAACAAACATTGGAAACCCATTAAGGCCTCCGGATCAGGCCCTAAGATTTCTCACTTATTCTATGCTGATGATCTGTTCTTGTTTGCCAAAGCAGATTTTAGAAACTGTGACTCCATCATGAAAATACTAGAGGATTTTTGTACTTTGTCGGGTCAAAGCATTAATCTCAACAAGTCCAAGGTCTTTTTCTCCCCTAATCTCCCGAACAGAATTGGCAGAGCCCTAGCACATGCCCTGAAAATACCTAGAACCTGCGACCTAGGTAATTATCTTGGGATGCCAATCCTTCACACTAGACTGACTAAAGATAAGTTTAGATTCATCATTGACAAGGTGAACCAGAAATTGGCCGGGTGGAAGAGAAACCTGCTCACCAAGGCTGGAAGAGCTACCCTTATCCAATCGGTCTCTTCCTCTTTACCAAATTATTACATGCAAACCATATCTCTCC
>JAUPMG010000013.1:9765279-9791011 GCA_031762675.1 Pachysandra terminalis | reverse complement strand
AATCGCTTGATTTCTGCCATATTTGAAGTGGATAAGGTCTTCTAAGTCCGGAACGCTCCAACCGTTCGCCTAAACCGGAAAATCGGCCGGCGGACGGCGCTATGCCCAACTCAACAAGCGAAAAAGCGAGAAAGGAAGACGAAGACACGATTTACATGGTTCGGCAATGGTGCCTACATCCATGGGTTGCCCTTGGGCAGTTTTCCTTCTCATTAAAATACAGAAAATTACATGGTAATTATACAACGAGATGTTACAAGAGTTGAGAATGGGGAAGAAGAGAAGAATCGGGAAAAGAAACGCTCCTTCGACCCTCTTCTTCCATGGTAGTCCTGCTCTTTTCTCTGTCCCTTTTCCTCCTCTTCCCAAAACCAGAGCAAAAAGTCCCTTCCAAAGAAAGAAAAGTCCCCCATTGCCTTTGTCTTCCTCTGCCTTCTTATCCATTGTCTCATTGACAAGACTTGACAAGACCTCCTGTCACATCACACTGAAGAAAGCAGGTGTTGACCAAAAAATACAATGTGTAGTGCTGTGAATAGTGTTCGGGGATGGCATGAATAGTGCCTGTGAATAGTAAATCGAGGTTGGCCTATGAATAGTGCACCCGAGCTTGGCACGTGAATAGTGCATGGTGAATAATGATCCGAGGGTGGCACATGAATAGTGCACCCGAGGTAAGCATACACAATGCATGTGAATAGTGATCCGAGGGTGGCACGTGAATAGTGCACCCGAGGTGAACATACACAATGCATGTGAATAGTGATCCGAGAGTGGCACGTGAATAGTGCACCTGAGGTGAGCATACACAATGCATGTGAATAATGATCCGAGGGTGGCACATGAATAGTGCACCCGAGGTGAACAACACAATGCATGTGAATAGTGATTCGAGGGTGGCACGTGAATAGCACGTAAATAGTGATCCGATGGTGGCACGTGAATAGTGCACCCGAGATGATCCGAGGGTGGCACGTGAATAGTGCACTCGAGGTGAGCATACACAATGCATGTGAATAGTGATTCGAGGGTGGCACGTGAATAGTGCACCCAAGGAGAACATACACAATGCATGCGAATAGTGATCCGAGAGTGGCACGTAAATAGTGCACCCGAGGTGAACACACATAATGCATGTGAATAGTAAATTCGAAGATTGCCATGTACAATGTACGTGAATAGTGAATCCGATGTTGGTCTATTTTAAGCCTGTGAATAGTAAACCGAGGTTGGCCTATTTTAGGCCTGTGAATAGTAAATCGAGATTGGCCTATTCGGGGTCATGTGAAAATTGTCTGCAGACTTCAAAAAGTCAAAAAAGTGTACGTTACCAATAACATGGTGCCACGTATACATTTTAAAAAAATAGAGATTATCGTTAAAAATCATCTATCACCAGTATTTACCAAATATCTTTTATTCCTCTAAAACAGTTCTTATGAAGTATTTCATAAGAATCAATTTTAAAAGAATTACTCCTCCTTTAAGAAGCAGCGCAAAACACGTCCATATTTTAAATATATATAATTTATATATAAATATAAATATTTTATAAAATAAATATATTTAAAAATAATTATTTTTAATAAATCTTATAAGCGGATTAAAAATGTATTTAATATTAGGATTTCTTTAAAGGCGGTTTAGGTTTGTCCTATGCCATCCAGATTTTCAGGTAAGGGTCAAAATAGATGACTTTGTGCGTCTTACCAAGAAAAAAAAGAAGAACACGACTTTGTGGAAAAGAGACGGAGACGTAATGGTGACCGACAGAACCTCCGTTATAATGGCTGTGTATTTTAACGGCGAAATGAAGCTAGTAATTGACGGTCACCGAATATCGATTCTTGACCTCTACTTCCTCGTTATCTCCGGAGTTGGGTTAGGGGCCATAGGTTTCGCGATAAGTCAGCAATTGCATTATAAATAGCGGTTCTTGGGTTAGGCTTCTTCATTGTTCTGTTTTCTCTATTCCTGAACCAAATTTGTTCATCGGTTCTTCCCTGCCTCCTTTTCAAGGTAAGGATTCTCTCTATCTTTCCTTTTCTTCTCTTTCCTTTTTTGTTTGAGATAATCTGTTCTAGCTTATTATCTGTATAGGGTTTCTTTAGGTTTTCTGCTCTATCATTTTACAAGATCAAGGCTTTTATTTGATCGATTTTTCACCGTTTTGGTGGTAGATCGGTAGGTTTTTTATGAGAGTTTTAGATGATTATTGTGTTTCTCTGTTTCTGATTGTGCATCAAGGTGTTTTATTACGATGTTTGCTATAGATCGCCCTAGATCGACAGATTTTGCGAAAGATTTATGTCTTCTGATTCAGAATCCTCTTGTTTTATTCGTTGCTATCTATCTAATTTGATTTTCTAAAGATTTTCCCGTATGAGAGAGTTGTTATTTTTTATACGATAGATCTCCATAAAGATGAGGTCTGTATTGTTAATTTTCTGTCGTTGTTAGGCAGATCTGTATATGGATTTAGTTTTGATCAGAATTTCTTTTTATAAATCTCCATGCTTCTGCTTTCTAGGGTTTTCCCTTTATATTTATTTAATTTTTGGTCGGTTCGTTTCTTAAAATTTTTCTCTGGTGTTACAGATGCAGATCTTCGTCAAGACCCTCACCGGCAAGACAATTACTCTCGAGGTCGAGAGCTCCGACACCATCGACAACGTCAAGGCCAAGATCCAGGACAAGGAAGGTATTCCTCCTGACCAGCAGAGGCTGATCTTCGCCGGGAAACAGCTCGAGGACGGCCGAACCCTAGCCGCCTACAACATCCAGAAAGAATCAACTCTCCATCTTGTCCTCCGTCTTCGTGGAGGAATGCAAATCTTCGTGAAGACACTCACCGGCAAGACAATTACCCTCGAGGTCGAGAGCTCTGACACCATCGACAACGTCAAAGCCAAGATCCAGGACAAGGAAGGCATTCCCCCTGACCAGCAGAGGCTGATCTTCGCCGGAAAACAGCTCGAAGACGGCAGAACCCTAGCCGATTACAACATCCAGAAAGAGTCAACCCTCCATCTGGTGCTCCGATTGAGGGGAGGCATGCAGATCTTCGTAAAGACCCTTACCGGAAAGACCATTACGCTCGAGGTCGAGAGCTCCGACACCATCGACAACGTGAAAGCCAAGATCCAAGACAAGGAAGGTATTCCCCCCGACCAGCAGCGTCTGATCTTTGCCGGAAAACAGCTCGAGGATGGCCGAACCCTAGCCGACTACAACATCCAGAAGGAATCCACTCTCCATCTGGTGCTCCGATTGAGGGGAGGCATGCAGATCTTCGTAAAGACCCTAACCGGAAAGACCATAACGTTGGAGGTGGAAAGCTCCGACACCATTGATAACGTCAAGGCCAAGATCCAGGACAAGGAAGGCATTCCACCGGACCAGCAGAGGTTGATCTTCGCCGGAAAGCAGCTTGAAGACGGCCGTACCCTGGCGGACTACAACATACAGAAGGAATCGACCCTTCACTTGGTGCTTCGTCTCAGGGGTGGCATGCAGATCTTTGTGAAGACCCTCACTGGAAAAACCATCACCTTGGAGGTGGAGAGCTCCGACACCATCGATAACGTGAAGGCAAAGATCCAGGATAAGGAAGGGATCCCACCGGACCAGCAGAGGTTGATCTTTGCTGGGAAGCAGCTCGAAGATGGGAGGACCCTTGCGGATTACAACATCCAGAAGGAGTCCACCCTTCATCTTGTTCTTCGTTTGCGAGGTGGAATGCAGATCTTTGTGAAGACGCTGACAGGGAAGACCATTACCCTGGAGGTGGAGAGCTCCGACACGATCGATAACGTGAAGGCAAAAATTCAGGACAAGGAGGGGATCCCTCCGGATCAGCAGCGTCTCATCTTCGCTGGTAAGCAGCTTGAGGATGGTCGTACCCTTGCTGATTACAACATTCAGAAGGAATCTACCCTTCACTTGGTCCTCCGTCTCCGTGGTGGTGGTTTTCAAGGGAATGGCTGTTAATGGTGGCCAAGCTCTGCTCTCTCTAAGCTTCTGTGTTTTTGTTGCGTCCTTTAGGTGTTGGTCGGTGCCTCTAGTTCATGGGCACTGTTAATAAATGTTCGTTTGAGACTACTTTTCTTTCATTGTTTGGTTATCATCCTAAGTTGGGAGATCATCATCTAAGAGATGTCTTTGGTTTGCTGTTCTTTGGATTATGCTATGCTGAAGTTGGGTACTCATATATGAGTTGTGTGTAAAGTATCAATCTAGTGCTTATATGGAATCTTAATATTAGTATTTGTGAATAAGCAGCTTCTTGCTTTCCAAGTGCTTCCTCTTATGTGAAATTTGTTGATTATTGGACATGGTAATTTTTATGCAGCTACAAAAACACAGATTGGACCCACAAGCAACAGTTGCCCTGCAGTAACAGAAGAGTTTGCTATCCTACCCACAGGTTGTCTGTTGCATTATGTGGATGCTTATTACATTTACATGTATTTGGGAAACAAACTATGTCATCATCTAACGTTTGCATATTCACGCGTTTTCTAATAGTATAAATTTCATTGACTCACAGGAAAGGATACAAGAATGGAACCTAGTCAGTGTAAGGTGTGGTTCAGATTGCTCACTTCATCGTTGGGGTGAGAGGATTGTTTCTTCGAGTATAAGTAAGAACATGCTTTGAACCTTCATGTTGGAGTTGCATTCTGAATTATTGATTCACTTGAAACATGTGTTGCTTATGACTAAGCTTGAAATATATGTATCTTAGATTTTAGGATCCAGATTGGCTGTAAATACGTACCAAATGAATGACAATTGTCCTTTGTTGAGTTGTAGAATAATGTCAATCTGCCAACTTTTGACAAATATCTAGCTTTCTAATATGCAAGTATACTCTCAAATCTTGCTGCATCCGGCTCCCAGACTGAATTTGATTTATATTTAGCCCCCAAAGATAGGCCCAATTAAGTGGGTCGGTAGACTTTCATCCTCACACCCCCAAACTTTAGCTAATTCTCTTATATTTGGAACTTCACCCACTCAGTGCATCTCAGTTTTTCTCAGGTTAACACCCATCCCGGATACAGCTTCAAAGCTTCAAAGCATCGAAAACGTTCCTCAGCACCTTCAACCGTTGATGGCTAGCCTGGCTCAAATCAGCATGTTGTCATCGGCATGTTGAAGGTGCATAATACCTTCCTTCTTCAGCTCCCACCAAAAAACATGAAATCAGATTGTTGTCCTTGTATTTAGAGATCATTTTGCCTAATACTTCTGGCACTATGATGATAATAGGAAAGGCAAGTGTATTGCCTTGACGGATTCCCATTGAACTATTCAAAGAATTCTGAAGATTCTCGATTACTTAGCACCGAAAAGGCAGTGTGGTTATTATGCATCTCTCCATCCATTATCTCCATTTAATCTCAAACCCCATCCTTCCAAGGAGATATAAGAGAAGCTTTCAATTAACGTAATCATAACCTTTCTTGATGTCTACTTTGTAGATGATCCCCGATCTCCACTTTCCGATTAGAATGCTTAGCATTCATTAACCACAAGGATGCTGTCCAGAATTTGTCTCCCATAAAGTTCAAATACGATTTCCTACCCCCTTTACAAAACTTGTAATCCTTTATTTTTTATGCTTCTTGCTTCGTTGGGATACTACATACTGCGTCTTGGTATGAAATTCTTCTAAGGCCTTCATAAACTCCACCACAATCACATCCTAACAATGTTTAAAAAGGCCATTTTATCTACATCAAGGCCCGTCAACAGATGTTTCACCTCTTCTTCCATAAAAGGTATTTCCAAGCTATTACTCATCCTTTGGTCTAGCAACGGGAAGTCCATGCCTTCTAAGAGAGGCTTGAAATCTTTGGCAGCCAATCGAATGGATACCATTCTCTAAAAACTCTCTATTTACCTTCAACTGATTAGTTGCATTGTGCCTCCTATGAGAATTAGCAACCCTATTAAAGAACCTCGTGTTCTTATCCCCCCTCCTTCAACGACAGTGCCCCTGATTTTTTTTTAATGCATCCTCTTACACTTTTCCAATCGTGAAAGTGGGTCCGACTCTTCTTTGTTGTCCAGACCTTTGATTTCCACGTCAACCTCTTTTTGCAGGTCTCCACTTTACCAGGAACCTCTTTGTTCCAAATCTTCAGTCTATCTTTTAGTGTCTTCATTTCTACAACAGAAAATAAAGCTAGGTCTGCCCTGAAAATTAAAAGAACCCCACCATTCCTTCCTTCTTGAGCCACATATTTTTAAATCGGAATGGTGGCAGATGATGGTGAATCGTAGTACTTTTCGGCATGATCAAGGTATGATCTGATAATGTTATTGTAAGGGTTATCAGCTGTCGAGTAATGACTTCCCGACATGAATTGCTTCCCCTCTACAACATGTCCAAGGCGTGCTGTGTGTCCTTGACAAAATCATGAATCAATGTTTAATTTTACATGAAGTAGAGAATGCCCAGTTTCACTTATGGTAGGGATTTTGGAGATACATTTGTTGGGAAAGAGTCGAGAATGTTTGCAGTTTCATAAATTATAGTTTCTTTAGGAATGCTTTTCTTTGTTGCATTAGTAATTGTTTTGGGTTTCCTAATGGGAATATTATTTTGGGGATTCTATAAAAGGGTTTTTAAGCCTAGGGTTTCAATGTGAGGGAAGTTCTCTCCTTCAAGAGAGTTTTACATAGTGGAGTTTAGACTGCGTTTGGCCCGGCTTATATAATTGCCTATTTTAGCTTATAGCTTATTAAAGCACTTTTTAAAATTAAAAGTGTGTGTGGTAACACTTAATGGGCAAGTGCTTACCCATAAGCAAGCAGTAGAGGAAGGCTACCCATAAGGAGAAGCTGGTGAGAACAGCTTCTCTTATCACTTGTGCGGGAAGCTATTTCTAAACTTCAGTAATAATTTCATAATACCTATTTTATCCCTAAACTTTCATAAGCACTTAAATAAATGTTATTTCTAAACTTTAATAATATTTTCATAATACTTATTTTACCCCGAAACTTTTATAAGCTCTTAAATAAATGTATTTACCAAATGCTATTTTTTTTCGAGTAAGCAGTTTATTGTTGCTGTGGATAAGTGCTCCCATTAAGCCACTTGTCCAGTGAGTGCTTATCCAAAGGCAGCCTTGGGGTTTTTTCTCGTCTAAGGATTATCTATATTACTGAGAGGTTTTCTGAAGTGTTCATCGTGTTTAGGGCGTGCTCTTGGGGTTTAAAGTGTGATCTTTGTTAAGAGTGATAATGCTTTCTTTAGTGTGGTCTTACGGATTCAGTTCCTTGGGGTTTTAGGGAAATACTTTTTTATCTGTAGTCTCCATTGTAGTGGATATCCTTTTATCCCGTGGATGTGCCCTGTTTTCGGGTTAACCACGTAAATCCTAGTGTTGTGATTTTGGTTGGTTCTTTTATTATTTCTGTGTATGTATTTCATATATTACATAACTCACAATCGGCACATTTTTATCATGATATATTGCATTCTATCAACAAAGTAAAAAGCACTAAAACACTTAAAAAATGCTTCCCCTGGCTTGTAACAAGAAGAATAATCATGTTCCATTCCATCTTCTGGCTCAACAAGAACACTTGTTGTCAACTACACTCTGATAAGAAGCTCAGAAGGGAAAAATTTAGAAAATGATTCCACTTGCGTGACCTATGCTTACGACGTGTTGAGAACCAGCAAACCAGTCTTTCATTCTGAATTTCAGGTCATCAGGCAGTGGCTCCACAATGAGGAGGAAAAACAGCTTAGTACAACTACTCTCTCTGCCTTCAGTAATATGGAAATCATCTGTTAACTCTCTGCCACTAAGCGACTGGTGAGTCTGCCTAGCTATTTCAATACCCGTCTCCTCTTCGATCCTTGTTTTGAGTTCGAGAGCAGTTGCATTCCACATCATTACAAAATCGAGTCTCACTTGCCCTCCTGCGATTGTGACTAGTGGCATGGTTTCTAAATGTCTCTCCCAGTGGGTGGTTATTTACTTCTCAGCTCAAGTGTCTTCAAATGAAAGTAGTTTAGTTTTATAAGTGAGAGATTCACACCAGATAAATGGGTAATATGATTTGCATGCTGGATTTCATTCTCTATACATTCTTTAGTTGTGATCAAATTATCTAATCTCATGAAAATATATTTGTTGCTTGGCACGCAAGGTCTTTGGTAGTGGCAGGTTCTTGGTTAAGGTTCATCTGGGTTTTGAAGTTACTAGCCATGGCTTGAAAACCAGACCCAAGTTATTAGTTGGGTTAGCCCTTAGGAAACCTGATTATCCTTGCTCTTAACCAAACTTGAACTATCATACCTTGTAACAGATAGCCACGTGGTAAAGACATTATAGAGAAATATGGAGTTGGGTGATGTGATCAAACGAATTCATATCCTCTATCAGACAGAGAGATGCAGGGTAGATTTCTCGTGCACCAATGAAATATGATCTTTTAGAGATAGTGGTCTCTAGATCCAGGGGGAAGGACCTTGGGGGTCCAATGGGGAGAGGGGGAGAGGTCCCTCCATGGGTCACGGATAACTCATTGTGTGGGTCAGTACTATGAGTTTAAAGTGGGGGGAGCTTCGCAATATGGTAAGGGTATATTGGGGATTTGACTTATTATCGGGTAGGAGTACAAGTTGTTACCCTAATTCGTTTTTGACAGTGAAAACTTGTTCTCTCTCGTGGATGTAGGCTTTGTCGAATCACGTATATTTGTGTACATTGTTTGATCTTCACTTTTAATGAATGGAAGTAGGGCTGGAAACTAGCCGAGCCGAGCTTTGCCCAGCTTGACTCGGGCTCATAAAATTAGGACAAGGCTCAGGCTCAGTAAAACTTTCCGGGCTCAAGCTCGACTCAAGCTCGCTAGTTTTTTTAGGGCATAGACTCGGCTCGCAAAAGCTCAGCTCGTTTCGACTCGTTAAAGTTCGTGAAAGACAGAGTGGACAACACCACTTCGGCTTTTCATTCGTGCTTTAAGTTCCAAGTTAGTGGAAAGAGAGAAGGGGAGAAAAGATAAAAAATAAGAAAAAAAAATAAACAAGAGTACAGTTGTTTCTTTTGGAAGAGAGAAGGGGAGAGAAGAAAAATGAGAAAAATTAAACAAGAATATTTTTTCCTTTTGGTAACATATTTTGGGAAGGAGAGAGAATTAAGAAAGAGTAGTGGGGCATGTGAAGGGAACATGTAGGGACTGTTTTATTATATAACATATCTATGATATGTATCATACACAAGTATTTATATCATACATTATACCGAACCTAGCTTTAACCGAGTCGAGCTTACCTAAGCTCGGTTCAGGCTTATTAAAAAAATGAGCCTCTTTTTGGGCTTGGACTTGGCTCGCAAGCCTAAATATTGAGCTCAAGCTCGGCTCGTTTACACCCCTAAATGGAAGCTCATTACTCATAATGGGCGTCCTATATGGTTGGGTAACATTGATCAATACCAAAAAAAAGTCATCACAGAATTGGACAGCTTTTTTATGTATTGATCGATGCCATGTAGACTGGGTCTGAAAGAGGTTAACATCTTATTTGAAATTAAGCATAGGCCCAGGACCGAGCTTGAGGCTGACGGCGTAGCCCAGATATGCGGCAGTGGGCCAGACTCAGGTATAATTGTTTCAAGTTGTGTTGGCCCATATTAGTCTTCCATTTTTCTCAAAAATAGATTGGATTCTCTTCTGGTTTGTCAAAATTGGTTTCACCCTTTTCTGTAAGTTGTTATTGTTATCGAATAGCAATTGATTGATGTTCACCACTTGTGATCTCGTTCTTCTGTTGCAGTGTAACTGGATTTCTTAGTCCCGAAAAATCATTATCCAAAGCCGCAGCAAACATTGCAAGTATCTTCATTGCTTTGACTAAATTTCTTATCAGTGCATACTAAACCAGATCTACTTCCACCTCTGATCCCTCATGAAATCGTCAAGCATTTCTGTAGAGAGGCGGTAGAGTATCAGCCTTTTTGTTGGGATACCCAGTATTTCATGAATTCGCCTCTGCAACAGTGTTTGTTTCTTTCACCTACAAACCAAACTCTCCTCCTGTATTCCACTCGAGTAAAATGATGATTTGGTGATCGCTGGGTAATGGCTCCACAAGCAGATGGAACCACACAGGAGATACATCATCATATTCACTAAGACAGGAATTATCTATCAAGTCTCTGCCTGTGTGAGACGTGAGAGTTTTCCTAGCCACTTCAATACCAGTATACTCTTTTGATACTTTCTTTCGTGTCAAGGATAGTTGAAGTTGGTAGCATTGTAAGTTTGATCACAACTTCCCCTCCTGCAATTCTGACAAGGAGAGACATTATTTCACCAAAAACGCCTTAACAATGGGGTGTGTCTCAGTTGTTTTTTTGATTCTTAGCTTCAATTGCTTAAAATGGGAGGAGTTTATCCATCTTTTTAAGTGGAGGAAGTCATACCAGATTAAAGGGTATTTAAAAATGCATGCAAGGTTTCATTCTCCAATACATATATTCTGTGTGTGATAATGTTCTCTCTCTCATGCATGTAAATGACAAAAAGTATGACAGGTGTTTTGTATGATAACTCCTATAACCCATTTTTTTTTTAAATTTATATAATACTTGAATAAACTTAGGGTTAATTACACTTATACCCCTCACATTTCTGGTAACTGCAGATACACCCTTTGTGTTTTCTGATATTTCACTTGCACCCCTTGAGATTTTGTAATACATTGTAGAGACCACCTCTGTTAACTTTCCAACGAAAAATGATTTACTTTGATTTTTCTAATTTATGGATTGTATTACCCTTGAAATAAAGCCAGATACTTAAAACTGGAAGAAAAAAAAATCCCTAATGCCTGTCGACAGGATTTTAATCATATTTTTATTACTTTATTAGTACTATTGAGAGGTAAAAAAATTTCCTAAAGGTAAAAAACCGATAAAAGGATAATTTTGTTTTCTGAAAATTAGTTTTCTCTCATTTAAATATAATTTTTAAATGAGAGAAACATGTTTAAATGTTTTTTTAAGTTAAATATTTAATTTTTAAACATATTTATTTATAAAATATATATTTGTACATAATATATATATATATATATATAACCTATAGATGAATGGCAATGGGATGGGTTAGAAAACCCAAGCTTGGCTCAAGCTCGTTAAGATAATGAGCTTTTTCTGGGTTCAGGCTCAGCTTGTGGGCTTAATTTTAGAGTTCAAACTTGGCTCATACGAGCTAGCCTGAGCTAGCTCGGCGTGTTGACAGCCCTAATACAATTTGCTTTGTTGATGACAAGTTATGGGATGATCTTTGTGTTGAATATTATGCAACAACGTGAGTTAAAAGGGAACAAGACAAACTTTTAAAGTAGAATATATTTTGGGTAAACCTCTTGTGCTACCAGAAATGGAAATCAGAAATCGAACTTGAGAACTATCCAAAACATACTTGTAAACATGTTTACAAGCTCACAACTTACTTGAATACTAGTTACTAAGTATAAGTAAAGCTAGAATTGTTTCTGATCACGTCAATCTTTGAGTGATAGCCGAACCATTGATCCAACGCAAATATAATATGCAGACAATGGATGAGTGTCGTGCATTCGCGTATGCAAGTGGAAGAGTTCGAGCTCTTCAACTGGAATGGGCACTTTCTCATGGATCATATATTTCAAGTAGGCCACGGTGTTTGTTTCTTTCACCGTCATTACTAAATCTCCGGCGGGAGTCTTAACTAAAATGTTGAAGCTGAGATCTCTGGGCAATGGCTCCACAAGCAAACGGAAATAGAAACGAGTACTCTGGTCATCATCTTCACAGATATAGGAATTATCCAACAAAAATTTGCCGGTGTAAGACACGATAATTTGCCTAGCCACTTGAAGACCAGTGTAGTCTTTGATCTTCTCTTTCAGATCAAGAATCGTTGAAGTTCGCGTCATCGTAAGGGGGATTATGATTTCCCCTCCTGTAATTGTGATTAAGATGGGACCCATATATGGTTTCTTCACCAAAGTCTACCAGTAGGGCTGATGAGCTTCTGAATTGTTATTTACTTTCTTAGTTTCATGAATGGCTATAAATGGATGAACATGATCAGATCTATGAATGAGAAATTCATACCAGATTAAAGGGTGTTGTATATAGAATGCATGTTAGGTTCATTGTCAAAATACATTCTTCATGTATGTGTGACAATATTCTCTCTCATATATATATATATATATATAATGCTTATTAATTAAGCATAAAATTAAGCAAAAAAAGTGTTTTTAAAGCCGAGCTGGATCAAGATTGGGCGAGCCAGATAAACACTATTAAGCCCGAAAATCGGATCAGGTAAGACCTTGTCACACATAAGAAATGTGTGCAAGCCCGGCCCATTGCTACCCCTAGTTACAACCCGACCCTCTTTCTATATGTAGTATTATTTGATTGGACCTTAAAATACGGTCCTAGCCCAACCCAATGGGTCAATATCTTACTCTGTCCAAACATCAAGTGGAGGTGCCAGTGGGGTGGGCTTGGACCGGGCTATACTTGGTCCAACTCAATACGATTAAAAAGGAACTGGGCCCTAACCCAGACAAGGCTAGCTCACGGCCCTATCTGTGTAGCTCAAGTCTAGCCTTCCGCTCTTTTAGAGGGTTAGGGCTAGGCTCAGGCTGATCCTATCGGAAAATAACCGCTTTTCTTCATATGTTTACCATGTGATTAACTTAAGTTTGTTTTCGATAATAGCTTAGAATCTTAAAACTGAAAAGAAAACATCATATTAAAATGAAACAACCTCTCACAGTAGTCCAAGATAATACTAAACTTTCTAAATAAAGCTTTTGACAAGTAGGAAATAGAATATGGCCTCACTTAAAGTTAATGATTAAGAAAGTAAACTCACCCTTAATTGAGTAGGATGTCTTTATGAATAAACATGATAAAAACATAATAAAATATAAAATATAAGTGATATGGTCGGGTATTATCGGGATGGATTGAGAAAGGCCCAAACCAATCCAAGACCTAAAAGTATAGGCCTAACCTACCTTAAGTAACCTTCGAGCTGAAGGGCCATGGGCTAGCCCACACAAATTGACAACCCTAATAGTCACCTAGTGGACTGCCACTCAATCTGCCTTTTGCTTGGGACCTTGTAGAAGGAGAAATTTTGGAAATCAAAATTTTGTCACATGCATGATCTCACAAGATGGACTTATTAAAATAAGATTCTTAAATCAAATTGAATCTTTTCTTAGTTCAAATGAGACCCAGAGAGAATGACTGAATTAAAATTATTATAATTCTCAGTAAAGATGGATTATCTTAAAATACAAGAAAATTCTAGATAGTTCTTAAAAGAATTATCCAAAAGCTATCCATTCAAAATTTAGATAATTTTTAAATAAAGAATTATTTTATATTAGATAATCTCTTAAAATGGTTGAGAACAAGTATAATTCTACCCTCTCACATGTAGATAATTCCTAATTAGATTGTGAATAATCTTTAATTCAAAGAAGACTCTCCCCTCGTGTAGTAACCCGTGTCTTTAAATTATAATTAATATAATTTAATTATAAATAACAAGGAAAATCCCTTGTGAAAGATTATATAGGATTGTATAATTAATAAAATAAGTAGGATTTGTAATAACAATTAATTATAGGGTCCATTGCGTAATATTAAAAACTATGGGGTCACTTGAATTATTCTATAACCTTATGGAATTAGGTTTTGATTTGAACGTGTAAGACAAGGGATGGATGTACCATTTGGCAGAGTCACTAGGAGTAGTTTAGACCTTTCACCTTGGAAGTTAAATTAGGAAGTTATGGATAGTGTTGGGAGGGACACATGTAAGCATGGGAATGTTCCTCAACCTATTCTCTTGCATCATGTGAGAGAAAGTGTCTCTACACGTTTGATCAAGAGAGAGAAAGTTTTCTGCTATAGAGAAAATAGAAAATGAGAGAGGAGGAGAGAAGGAAGAAAGGCTATGGAGGAAAAATGAAGAAGAAGAAGAAGAAGAAGAAGAAGAAGAAGAAGGCAAGGGGAGAAGTAGTAATCTGCTATTGCTGGATCTGCAGCAAACAAATCTAAGAAGAAAAAGCTTAGGAAACGAGGTAGGGAATTCTGTGTTTCTATGGTATTTGATTTTATGGATGATCTCAATGCTATAGTTATAGGAGGTTGTATGTTCTGGTATGTTTAACAAGATTAGATCTAGGATCTATATAGACTAGAAGGAATATAGTCATGTTGTTTGATCTCCATGTTACTTGTGTTACTATGTTTCATGTATTTTTATAAGTTCTTATGAACCACATTTATGTGTTCAGATCTATGATTAGTTATATGTTATTTACTTGTTTAGATTCATGGAAATAGTGTAGATTTATGTGTTGTTGTTTTGATTACTTGAGTAGGTTTTAGAGACTTGCTTTTGAATGCTAACACCTTATAAAAATACTAGGTTTGATTAGAGGCACAAAGCTCTAGAAGAAACCCAGAAAAATTGCTGAGTTTCTACGTTCAGTAGCAGTTTCGGCAGCTACCGAGCCGCTATCGAAAACAGCAAAAAGTGTTTGCTCTCGGGACATGCTATCGAGCCTCTCAGTAGGATAGTCGGCAGCTACCAAGTAGCTACCGAAAATGACAAAAAGTGAATGCTTTCTGTACCAACTACCAAGCTTCGGCAGCTGAGCTACCGAAACCCTCGGTAGGAGACTCGGCAGCTACCGAAGTCCAAATGATTCCAAATTTTATGGGGAGGATCCCCATTGAGTTATGCACATGCATGTATGGATTGTTTGTGTACAAAAGGTCTAGAATTGGACGAATCATAGAAAGTATAGGAGAATGTCTAAAAACTTGGGATTATCGAATTAATTGGAATGGTATATGAAGTGTTATCAACTCAAAGGTTTTGGATAAGGTCTTAGGACCTCAATACAAGATTAGTAGGGTTAGAATTGGTCAGGTAGGACTAGATTGGGTGATTATTGCTTCTAGCATCCAATGTTGACCTAGGTTTGACTTGGGTTGACTTCTGTATAACTTATGTTTGAATTAGATGATATTGAATTGAATGACTGATTGAGGGTATTGTGAGTATCCAAGACTGTGTATGATGATTGTGTTGACTTTGATGATTGACTTGTATGTTGGATGAGGGTACCATAAGTATCCATGATTGTGATTGTGTTTGTGTTTGAATGACTTGAATTATGATTGTGAATAGATGAGCTTCCATTGTGGGTGAAAGCCCCTGAATGTAATGCATGGTAAGGTGAGCTTCCACCATGGGTGAAAGTCCCTAAAGGTAAGAACTTGGATAGGTGAGCTTCCACCGTGGGTGAAAGTCCCTAAAGGAAAGGTTTGGTATGTATTCCACCGTGGGTGAAAGTCCATAAAGGAAGATTTGGTTACAGGTGTGCTTCCACCGTGGGTGCAAGTCCCTAAACAGAATGCAAGTATACTGGTGTATCCCACCATGAGTGTAAGTCTCTTAAATGAGAAGAATGGTGGCTTTCCTCCGTGGGTACAAGTCCTTAAAAGAATGGTTACTGAGACTGGTGTATCCCACCGTGAGTGCAAGTCTCTTAAGGGATAAGAATGCTGGCTTTCCTCCATGGGTGCAAGTCCCTAAAATAATGAGTTACTGATACAGGTGGCTTCCTCCGTGGGTGAAAGTCCCTAAAAGAATGGATATGTGGCTTTCTCTATGGGTGAAAGTCCCTACAAGTATAGCGTGTTATTGGTGTATTCCACCGTGAATGAAAGTCTTTTAAAGAATAAGAATGGTGTTTCTACCGTGAGTGCAAGTTCCTAAAAGGATGGGTCGTATGATCATGCGTTGGAATGAGCATGCGACTAGGCCAGTCCTGGTGACACCCTGTATTACACTGCATCTCATTTCACTACATGCTTGCATCATACCTTGCATTGCATTGTGTTTGACTTGACTGTGTTGCATATACATTAGGACTCTTGATTGTGAATGTGATTGTGATTGGGTTGCATTGGTCATACATGGTGGGACCTTGTGGCTACAGGTGTGTTTCCACCGTGGGTGAAAGTCCCTAAAGAAAAGAATTCTACAAGTGTGTTTCCACCGTGGGTGCAAGTCCCTAAAGGAAAGGATAATACATGAGACTTCATCCGTGGGTGAAAGTCCCTAAAAGAATGGTTATATGTTGTTGCTTGTGAGCATAGTGAGACTATGTGTTTGTTATGTGTTTGCCTATGTGCATTAGGATGTGTTTCCACTGTGGATGTAAGTCCCTAAAGGATTGTACATGAGACTTCCTCCGTGGGTGAAAGTCCCTAAAAGAATGGTTATGTGTTGTTTGCTTGTGAACATAGTAGAACTATGTAAATGATTATGTGCTTGTTTATGTGGTTAAGGGTGTACTTCTACCGTGGGTTTAAGTCCCCAAAGGAATGGTATAGGAGACTTCCTCTGTGGGTGCAAGTCCCTAAAGAAATGATTATGTGCTAGAGATGTGATACATGTTTATATGATTAATTGGCCGTAGCATGGTGGAACCATGTGGTATACGTTTGTGTGTTAATTGACCGTAGCATGGTGGGACCATGTTATGCTTGTTGTGGAACATAGCTAGACTATGTGACTGTTGTGACTATTGTGACTTTGTTGTTGTGTAACATGGTGGGACCATGTGTACACTTGTACTACTGTTTGTTTGGAACATAGTAGAACCATGTAGAATCCGCTTGAACATAATGAGATCATGTGGATAATCTTAACATAATGGGACTATGGGGATTATGAACTATTGATGATTATAATTTGATATGGTATGGTTTTGTGACTTTGTTTTTGTGTAACATGGTGGGACCATGTGTACACCTGTATGACTGTTTGTTTGGAACATAGTAGAACCATGTGGAATCCGCTTGAACATGATGGGATCATGTGGGTAATCTTAACATAATGGGACTATGGGGATTATGAACTATTGATGATTATAATTTGATATGGTATGATTTTCATGTGAACTATGATTTTACATGATGATTGTAATATTCATGCTAATATATGAAATATAGTATGATAACATGATTAATATACATATGACTGTGATAGTATGTGTTGAGTGAAATGTATGAAATGAATTGTATTGATTTACATGCATTAAAGTAGATATTGTAGTATCGTAGGATTTCTCTACTAGGCTTCGGCTGATCCTTATCTCTACAGGTGATCAAATGGTCTGAGTCCTGGCTAGCCTTTGGCGATGTTGTTAGAGACACTGTTATTTTTGAGACTATATTGCCATTACTTTATTTTATTTTGTATTATTTGGTTTGACCCTATGGAGGGCGACTGTTGTAATAGAGATCTTATAAATTTTATTACTCTTAATTGTGAGTTGATAGCTCAACATGTTTGGTTGGGTTATGGTTTTAATTTTTATAAACTTTCATTGGTATTTATTCTGTTAAGAATCTGATTCAACCAGGTAAATATTGACGTTGTGGCTGTTTATCCGTATCCACGCGGTGGGTCCGAAGGTCGGTTCCTTGGAATCCTCGAGATTCCATAACTCGGATTTGGGATGCGACCTCCAAATTTATAAATAGGGTTTGTTCTTTTCCATTCAAGGGACCGAAATATTATCAAACTCATTGAAGAAAGATCAAGGAGAAAAAGCTCTGAAAACTTACTAGTCTACTGTCTTTAAGTTCTAAAATTGCATTCAAGCCTTGGGTATATGAAGACTTGAAGCCTCAAAATAAAAGCGTTCAATCCTGAAGATAAAGCTCTTAATCTTTGAATATGCTTAAAAGCTCAGGGATCTACAACAAAGTTGAAAGCTTTCGGTCTACGAGTCTACAAGTTGAAGACTACGTAAATCTTTTTTCACAATTTATTCGTGAAATCTATAAATCTACTACTTTCTACGAAGAAGAATCCCAATTTAAGAATACGCTCTTTTTAGTCTTTAAATCGAAAAACATGAAGAGAAGAATCAGAAAATATTTTTTTTTGTACAAAGAAAATCCCTAAATATTGTAATCTTTATTTTACGTATCTTGTTATCTGACTGCTAACACGTCCGATTGCAACAAATGTAGGAAGAACAAATCATCTCCTTATGACCAATAACCGATCATTCTAAAACCCTACGACATAAACCAACCCAAAACTGACTTCACCTTAACTGATCTAACCGGTTATAGGTTCCTTCAGTGTCCCTCAGAAATATAATAAAAAAATATCGCACAAGATTTTCTTTCAAAATGTAGGGTCTATATCCGACCTATTGTCGTTCTCAGTTCCCACTGGGTTCTGACTAGCCCCAAGATTTATAGGACGCATCACTTGTTACATTGCCATACTCGCAATGTGGTTGGCCAACATGGTGAGCCCCACCACATTTGATAATTAAAGGGTTACGTGGACCCCACAATACGGGTTGCCACATCTAAGATTCCTGACCCTCAAAAGAGCTTGTAAAAGCCAATTTGATTTGATTTGGTTGTGGATCTCTTGTTGGCGACCCATCCCTAACATGACAATGCCCTTCAGTTTTTACTGGGATACCTCTCAAATTTAGGGATCATATTTTTTTTCTTTCTTTTTTCTTCTCGCAAAAGGTTAAAAGAAATTGAGAACTGAACCTTATTGCTGACCTCGGATTTCGCAAAAATAAATCTCATGGCAAAGGTCTTTACTTAATTATTTTATTTTTGTTCATTTTTAATTGTCAAATGATTCTACTTTATATATATATATATATATATATATAATTTTGTTTGAAATAAATATTTTTAAAATTTTTTTGGTAATAACCATCAATAATAAAGTAAAATTTATTTTTTACAAAATTTGAATACGTCGTAGAAGAATTGATTGTCATGTCGCACGCCTTTAGCTAAACCTGGACTCACGTTGTTACAAACTTTATAGAGTCGGAGTCTTAATGGATCATGGGTCCCGCCATAAGGTTCAAATGACCCTACCATATATATAATTTTGTTTAAAATAATTTTTTATTTTTTATTTTTTTTTGGTAAGGACCACCAATTAGATTTTTTTTTTGTAAAATTTGAGTATAACATAGCACCTCACAAAGGACATACCGAAATGAATCAATTGCCACAATTTTGTTTGAAATAATTTTTTATTTTTTATTTTTTTGGTAAGGACCACCAATTAGATTTTTTTTTTTTTTTTGCAAAATTTGAGTATATCATAGCACCTCACAAAAGACACGCTGAAATGAATCAATTGCCATAATTTTGTTTGAAATAATTGTTTATTTTTTATTTTTTATTTTTTGCAAAATTTGAGTATGTCATAGCACCTCACAAAGGACACGCCGAAATGAATCAATTGCCATAATTTTGTTTGAAATAATTTTTTATTTTTTATTTTTTAATAAGGGCCACCAATTAGATTTTTTTTTCTACAAAATTAGAATATATCATAGCACCTCACAAAGGACACGCCAAAATGAATCAATTACCATATCACACAACTTCAGCCAACCTAAATTCAAATTGCTACATACTTACTGATAAAGCAGGTATTATGGGACCCCGGTGTCCCGCCATAAGGTTCAACTGTGAGATGGAAGTATAATAACCACTAACCGCGACGGTACAACTAATAACTTCGACGTATCAGTACGTCCACCTCATTTGGTCTATGCATAAAGTTGCTCTGTCTATTAATAATATCTCTGAGATCTACATAAAAAAGCAAGTGAGAGAGATCTGCATAAAAAGTTATTCTTCCACCTTCTTGCCTTTCATTCCTTTTACCCTGGCCCCACAACCTCTCTCTGTTGCCCATTTTCTCTCTCTCCTCTTATGTCCTCTTATGTTATGTAATTTTTTTTTTCCTTCTTGTATGATGCATGTTATATTGAATAATAGTATAATTAGGAGTAATAAATCTTATTTTTATGACACAAACCATGCTTTCTGCAAGGTTGCAACTCAACTCAAGGCTTAAACCTTTCCTTTAGCTCAGGCTAGTGACAATTAAATTGTGCAGATTTTATTATACTTGTGGTATATATATAACTCATCATCCTTAGCATTGATTATGGAAGGGCAGAATTGGGATTTTTTATAAAGGAGATGTGTGTACCGAATTTATATATTTAATTTTGTAACATTTGAAAGAGAAATTGATACGCAATGGCCATAACACTAAGGGCTTAGCAAAAAATTATACTGGTGATGATTTCTAATGCAAATGTAAATATCTTGGATTCCTACATCTGAAATGCAAATATGGATGTTCATAGATCCTAAAAACCTAGCTAGCCAGAATGCACTAATACTATATATAAGAAACTTTTGGATTATATTGCATGATAGTTAAATGAGGAATTACTACCATAAAGAACTCATTACAGAGGCATTACAAGAATTTTTTGTGCATGATAAGTAGAGTTTTTAGAAATAAATAAGAAAATATTGATGTATGCACCATTGTCAATCTGTCCAGTACAAAGCTTCTAGAAATTCCTATTTCATGAATCCATACTTGTTCTCAAGTTAATTTACTCCACACAGTTGCCACTTCCCCCCAATAATATATCTATATATATATATATATATATATTGTGCATTGACCTACTTGTTGGGCTATTTTCTTCTTTATCCTCTCTTTTCAGTGTCACAAATCTCTCACTGTTCAACAGAAAGTAAAGCAAGCTACATCTTTACTGCATAACAACATACCAACTGACCCTCAAAGCTGGAAAGAGTCACAATCCTTCCATTTCAATTGTCAAATTTCACAGCATATTCTGTCTCTAACCTCCCCACTTGACATCACTTGAGATTCTTCATCAAGGCCTTGTTACAGAAAAAGAATATAGTGTTAGAACCATGCCCATCTGATATGATTCTCCTTCCATAGTGGAGTACTTGCTAAGCTCTTGCTGAAGCTAACTGAATCACAGATAGAAATGCATGGCTGATTGTTAAAAATTAGTAACAGATACCCTTTATTTTACTTTGCCATTAACTGTTGCAGGTCCGGTCCCCATGAATACTCCATTGAAACCTTGTTACAAGCATGTTTTGTCCACAAATAATGCATGTTCTAGTTAATAACATCACTCTAACTAGTTGTTTAACCCATTTTGTTCTCTTCCTTTATGAATCACAACTATAGTTTTCCTTTTGTTTTGTTCTTCTTATGCTTACATGGGGGAGATTAAGTATGAGTATGACATGTGCCCTCAACTACTTTATATTTGAATATATAGATCAATGGATAATCAAGAGATTAAAATACTAATTGTAGTCATAATAAGCTTTTCTAATCTAAAATTGGATTTTAGTACAAAAAACAAAAGGAAAGAAAAAATTGGTACTAGGTTATATAATATTTGCCATGAGGATGGTACTAGATTATATAATATTTTCCATGAGGATTCCAAAAGACAAAAGAGATTAGTTATTTTTTGTTCTATATATGGTGGATAAAATTAAAAAAATACTTAGTTGGTCGTTATACAGACACGGCATAGCGAGTCTAAAGTAGAATATACTTAATTCCGGACCCATTTCAAGTTGTTCATATTTAGCAGCCATTGTTGAAACCAGTGACTCAAAGAACTATGAGGAAATTCACTTAGAAATTATGATATAATTAACTTAAATTTAATGAAATAATGGGATGCCTTGATGAACCATGACAAGAAATTCTATAATGTATGTATTTGAAAAGAATTACTGACTATTCATAAGAATGATCGACCGGCCAATAAATGCAGTAAGAGCAATATAATTCAAATAGATAACCATGCTATAATCCTTGAAACTAACAAGAATGAACTAGGTATTCTTTGACTCATTTGTAAAACAGATATGAAAATTATATATTTGCTTGAATATGTTTAAAAAAGAATCGCTCCAACAAAATGATACACGGAGAAAGATAATAATCGGCAGATGCCAATGCATATGCAATTGTATGTTCAGAACAATAGGGAAATAATTTTCTCAATTCCAATCAACTAGGCATTCCTATCTAATATACATTCAAATCACTGGTTAATATTTGGTTTTCTTGGATTCATTTAAAGTTAATCAAAAAAAAAAAAAAAGATGTGGATCATGGGTATCTGAAGAAAAGTTTGAATTAGGGATAGGCAAAGGCTAATATATCCAATTCCCCCTATATATATATACTAAATATCAAGCAAGTGATGGATAGAGATATAGAAGCAAACAAAATTCCACAAAAAATTGATTAAAAATATTAGTCTGTGATAGATGATGAAGCAAATCATGTTCTTCATTTCTTATACTTAAAGAGCTATGACAGTTTTAAATTATTCACTATAAGGGGATATACCCTAGTTACTTAAAACAACAATACAGCAATGCAACTGTGACCTGAAAGTTTTAGGATATTTTGTTATAATTGAAGTTAGGTGCACTGAATGTATCTCAGAAGAAAGCTGGACTGGGAGAGAAAGAAAAGAGGTAGTAGTACCATGTGAAAGATATATCTCTGAGAGATGGTCCACATACATGAGTGATGGTTGGTAAGTGTTAAAGCAATCCAAGCTAGGCAATGACACATGTCCTCACCATGATTTAAATTCAAATCCAAGAGGAATTCACAGTTCAAAAAGATATCCTCTCATGATCAACAGATCAAGAAACACTTGGAAAGAAGTCCATAAAATTATCTGTTTTTATAGTAAATCTCTCCTTATCAAAAAAAAAAAAAAAAAAACCCTAAAGCTTTCACTTAAGGAAGGTGTGCTGCATTTATATCAAGAACCACAAACACAGATATATCATTAAACCTCCCCATAAATACATATACCCTAAATCCCATAAACCCCATAAAACCCTCACCTTCTCATTTTCTTCCTCAGATGTTCATCTCCAATATCTTGTATTAAGTACAAGCTTCTTGCTTTTTCTGCAGATTTACATCAAAAAGCCCACAAAAGATTTCAACTTTAGGAGAACAATCAAAGAACAAATAGAATCCATCAATGGATTCGCAGAACTAACATAAAAAAGAAAAGAACAAATTAATTAATTAAAAAAGGAAGAGATTAAAGATATATCACCTTGTTTCAGAAGCAAAGTGGGCTAAGTACTTCCTTCCTTGTGTGTATAGTCGGTGATTGCCAATGCAGCATCATCAAGATTCTCATCTCAAAAGGTGTGGCGGAGATTACATCACCACTGTGCATTGCATGTGAATCTTGATGATGCTACATCGGCAAACATCGACTGTCTATCAATCAATCCATGCACAATGGAAATGATGAATGAAACTCAAAACACACAAATCAAAAATTAAAACACACACACACACACACACACAAAGAATCCAATAAACGAAAGAAAGAAAAAGAGACACAGACGTGGCATGTTTTAATTGGCTGTAACGTAAGAAGATGACGTGATGAAAGGAACCCTTGAAAGTTCTCTATACTGCTAAATCTAACTCTCTAACAAAAGCCAATGAAAAAAAAAAAAAGTACTCATTTGTTGTCTCTTTCTTAATTCACAGTTTTTGGTTTGTGGGTCAGATTTTTCCGATCAGATTCCGGCAAAAACCATCATCTAAAACAGAACCCATGTATTAAAATATATCATCTACAGATTCTACACATGACGAATCCCGGCAATGAACTTCATCTCTTATGGGTAGATAATCCAAATCAAGAACATCAAGGAACTAGAAAGGAAAAGCAAATAAGAAAGAGAAGAACAGATAAATTAAAGAAGAGGGAAAAAAAAAAAAAAAAAGTGGATCCAAGAAGAAACCTTGCCGGAATCTAATATCTCCGGCTAAGATCGAACACGTGTTCATAGAAATCGCCTTGCTTTTGAAAATAAAAGGGACATATGGACAGAGAGAGACTTGTTCACAGAAATCTTCTGCTATGAACTTTGAAGAGAAAAGAGACGTAGCGAGACAGAACTCACACAGAAGAGAAGAGTATAGAGAGGGTTTGTTACAGGTATATATATAGATAGATGACGCCAATGGACTTTTTCTTTCCTCCTTTATTTACCATTTTTTTTCACAACAGAAATTTTTTGTATTTGTTGTTCGCTTATTGGTTGATGCTTAGCTGTATAGTACTGTACCGGACCACAATAGGCGCAGTTACACATCGCCATCTCGCCGAAACCCTAATGCTTTGGGTAACAGTTTACAGTTTTAACAGGTCAAGTCCTTTACTGCGTGGGTCTTTCTCTTTTATAAACCCTCGACTCTTTGTCTGTTATCTTATAATACATGTTATAATTAAATTAATGATATAAAAATTATATTTTTAAAAATATATAATTTTTATATTATCATTTTATTAAGTTTTATATTTAAAAATATAAAAATTATATTAGATTTCCTTTACCTTTAATGTATAAATAAAATAAAAGGGCATTATTGCATATAAATTTTAAAATAAAATAACTTCATAAATTAAAAATATATTAACATGTATATCAACATATGTATTTATAAATAATGTTAATATATAAATACAAATTTATTAACACATTATTTTAAATATATCTTGTAAAGATTATCCTAATATTATCTTAAGACAAAAAGTATGAAATAACATTATTATAATTAAGTGAATATCAATTTATTAATTAGTTAGAATCTTTATTTTAATAAGTTTAATATGATTTCTAGACTTTGCTTGTTAGTTGATAATTAAATTCTTGATTTCCCTTATTAGTTAGATTCTTCAATTTCTAAGTAAGATTTTTATAACTAATTAGATTTAAGATTTTGATAATTATTTATATTCTTGATTTCTTTAGTTATTTATATTTTCTAATTTGTTAAATGTTTATGCTATATCACTAATTAAAATCTTGATTTTCGTTTGCAAATTAGATTCTTGATTTTTTGGATTTTTTATTATTTTTTACAATTATCTAATCTAATAATATTATATATATATTTAAAAAAAAAAGAATACTATTTGTTAATTACTAAATCTAGTAGATAAGGCATCTCTTATTTACTTATCTATTAGCATCCTAAGATTGCTAGGATAATGATCTCTTATCTACTTATCTATTAGTATCCTAAGATTGTTAGGATAAGAGTTTGTTAGTCATAAAAATAGACCAAAAATTTATTGATTTTTTTAATTAAAATAAATAAATGTATAAAAGGCCATAATTTATAAAGATAATTACTTATAGTGTTCAAAGATTATTCATAAAATAAATGTCTTTTATATGATTAAAAAGGATAAATCAAATATTTTTAATATATAAAAGGGACAAATCAAATATTTATAATCTATAACAGTAAGAAAAACTTAAAAATGATTTTTCTTTTAGTTACATTTCATATTGTATAACTATTTGAAATCATGATTTTCGTTAAGATCTTGATTTTCTTTTACATATTATTGATTTTCTAAAAAAATTATTAGTCTAATCAAATAATGCTATATATAAAAAAAGAATAATATTAATTAGTAAATATTAGTAGATAAGGTATCTCTCATTTAGTTATCTGTTATTATCCTAATACGGTTAGGATCAATGTTTTAAAACCCGGCTCGGATGCTAACCCGATAAAGACAGTGGGTTGGGTCAACCCGGTTGAACTGGTGGGTGAACCCGAATCGACCCATTAAAGTGCTATCGTATATACTATAATTTAAATATAATAATATAAAAAATATGAAACAATTGTTCTTTGAATAAAGCATTTGTTACTAATA
>JAUPMG010000013.1:9732162-9752126 GCA_031762675.1 Pachysandra terminalis | reverse complement strand
TGCAACAGCTTTTCCAATGAGGGGAGAGAAGAAGAAGAGGAGGTCGGATAATGCAGGTATTAGGAAGAGAAGAAGAAGAGAATGCAGAAAAAGAAAAACGTTGGGTCGGAGCTTGTATGTATTAAATTGGTCTTAGCTGTATTAAATTTCAATGATTAAAAAAAAAAAAAATTTCAAAACCATGGCCGTTAAACTAACGTTTTTTAGTTTGGGGTTAAATCCACGTGGCAGCAATCCAACGGTGTTGTATGGATTGCTGCAAGGCTTAAGCTGTAGAGGATGCGAAGCCATGAACTGCTTACTTGAAAGAAAAAAAAATAGCGTTTGGTAAATACATTTATTTAAGCGCTTATGAAAGTTTAGGGGTAAAATAGGTATTATAAATATATATTAAAGTTGTAAAATAACATTTATTTAAGTGCTTATGAAAAATTAGGTGTAAAATAGGTATTATAAAAATATTACTAAAGTTTAGATATAGCTTCTAACACAAGTGATAAGAGAAGCTGTTCCGAACGCCTCCTTATGGGCAGCTGTTCTCTACTGCTTATGAGTAAGCACTTATCTATTAGGTATTATCAAACACACTTTTAATTTTAAAAAGTGTTTTAATAAGTTATAAGCTGAAATAAGCACTCATATAAGCCAAGTCATACGCAACTTTGGTGTTTTTACCCTGCGCTCACGGCGCATATTAGGAGAGGACGTTGTTTCTCCGACAATAGTCATTTTGGACAAGAAGGAGAGATCGGTAATTTTAGCGATATCTAATTAAGTACCCCAATAACCGTCGGTGAAAGCAAGTAATGAAAGACCTAAATACCCTTGGTGAAATTCAACCTTACATATCCGGTCAAACCCGCTTGTAACGGTCGTGTGTTATGAAAATAGCCGAAGGGGCGCTTCCAAATGGAAGAAAGTTGCCCTTATTTGGGCGGGAAAAGTGGATTCAATATCAAAAAGTAGTTACAAAAACTTCAGGAGAAAAGCAACAATACAACATCGCTCAACCGATACTCTTACACCAAGAGAGAGAAAAAAGAGAATAACAAGAATTCGAGAAAGAAAGAGATCAGAGAGAGAGAGAAAGAAAGGGAATGGCGCAAGAATACCCTGATGAGAAGCTTCATGAATCCACTGAAATGGAGACAAGTGAAAAGACTGATTCCTTCAAATTTAACGCCCAAGCACCTGAATTCATCCCAAGTTCGCATACCCAGATGCCGATTTCGGGTTATTTTTATTCGTTCTTCCACTTTCTTGGTGGGAGTGGGGATTCTGATTGGTATTATGTTGGGGAGCAAGAAGCTTCCCAGTTGATTGCCAATTCAAATGTCACGCCGTCTAGTTGTTCGAAGAATTTCCTCAGTGATGATCTCAGGAAAAAGATCATAAAACAGGTATTGCTTTCGGTTTTCTTGTTGAGATCGTCATCGATGGTATCTCTGAGGATTTTTTTTTCTTCATCTTTTTTCGGCCCCAAGAATCCTTTCGGGTTCTTCTGGAATCATATATATATATATATATATATTATTTGAAATTTATAATTTTTTTTCGTCTTCTTTTAATCCAAATGTGTTTTGCAAAGAACATCGTTTTTTTCTCAAGATCCTTTCGGATTCTATTCTTCTGTTTCTTTTTGTGACAAGAACTTGTTTTGCAGCCTTAAATTAATATTCTTTAAATCAATAAGAGTTCTGATTCTCCAACACTTTTAAAGAACATTTTATCAAATCAATCATTTTAAGAAGATCTGCGAACAAACAAATTATGGTTTGTGGGAGTAGTTTTCTGTAGTTTGTCTTTTCCTGCTGTCTACCAACATTTTCTATTTAGATAAAATCCATCATCATTACTTATCAAAAAAAATTATTCGTGCTTCTTCGGTCCATGTTGGTTTTGCGAGATCCAATGATGACCTCTCCTCTCCTCTCCTCAAACGATGATATCATAGTTTTGTCTTTTCATATCTAATGTGGCTTGTGTGTGAGACAGGTGGAATACCAGTTCAGTGATATGAGCTTGGTTGCAAGCGACTCCTTGACGAAACATATGCATAAAGATCCTGAAGGTTTTGGTAAGGGCTTAAAAATAATAGTTCATGTGCGTTAATGCTTGGTAAACGTCTATTAGAGTTTCAATTGAAGCAAAATTTCATTTATGAACACTGGTATTGTGACAGTTCCGATATCTGTTATTGCATCTTCGAAGAAAATAAAGTCCCTTGTTAGTAACAACCATTTGCTTACTCAAGCACTTCGAACCTCATCAAAGCTTGTAAGGCCTTCTTTCTCCTAATTGGATGAAATCATTTTATGTTGCTTGGAATTACAAAAATATTGAGGCTAATTTTATTTGTTTACTTTGAAAATTTTACATCTTTGTCCTTTCTCATGCTCTGAAGGTTGTGAGCGATGATGGCAAGAAGGTTAGACGTAAACACCTTTTCACTGATAGTGACAAAGAGGAATTACAGGTTACTCCTTTTTTCTTGCACCAGCACTAAAGATGCACCACTTTGGAACACTTTTTTATGTAATACAGAGTGTTTTATTCCTCTTGTTTTGTCTTGCAGTCACGTACTGTCGTGGCTGAGAATTTACCTGAAGATTACTCTCATCAAAACCTTGAGAAGATATTTGGTGTGGTCGGAAGGTGGATCTTCACCCGCTTCTCACATTAATTTTCTAATGTTCTAGAAATCTTGAATGCATAACTAATAAATAACTGCATGTAATAAACAGTGTAAAGACCATCCGAGTATGCCATCCACAGGAATCTAACGCTTCTCGTTGTAAAGGTGATGTGCTTATCAGTAACAAGGTTTGAATTCCATGCAAACCCAAAAATTGTTTATGAAATATGCAAAAGATTATAGAATGAGATTTTCTGGTATATGTTGGTTTCTTATTGATCTTCTTTTGTTCTCTTTAAGCTCCATGCACTTGTAGAGTACGGAACAAGCAATGTAGCTGAAAAAGCAGTATGTTCATGCACATATCCCGAATTGTAAAGTGCAACCTTACTGTTTTTATTATTTTCCATATTATTACAACTCTGATGATTTTCCTTCATGATCAGGTTGAAAAGCTAAATGATGAAAGGAACTGGAGAAAAGGCCTTCGTGTAAGGTTGCTGCACAGACGCTCGGTATGTTACTTTTATTTCAAATAACCTTTCTTTCCTTGCATTCTTCACTACTTCCATTTCAATTGTTCCAAGCATTTCATTAACTATTCTATAAGGCTGTGTTTGGTTAGCTGGAATCTGTAGGAAAGGAAAGGAAAACCAACTTTCCAATGAAATCTGTGCATTTGGTTCATTGGAAAATGTGGGTCCATTGGAAAGTACATTTTCAAAGATGTCCCATTTTTAGTGAAAAGCCCCTCAAACTTTTCCCCTTAAAATGAAGGGGAAACGATGGAAAGGAAAGGAAAGTGCTATTGTACTTTCCTTTCTATCCTTTTCCAGCTAATCAAACACAGCCTAAGGTCTGTGTTTTGGCTTAGAATTTTTAACAACATATAATTTTATTTTGTCCAGCCAAGGTCTGTTATCAAGAGCAGGAAGTCGGATTACGACCACTTTGATGGGAACTCAGAAGAAGATGAGGTACTACACAATGGATCTTTGGAAGACTCCTCTCAATCTAATAACACGGATATGCCCGTTGAAAGCAATGTAAGTTACCATTCTATTATACAAACTTCCATCTATGTTGCTGTTAGGTTACGAGATCATGTTTTCATAATCTTTGCATAACCTATGTTGGTAGGCTGAAGATGGTTTAGCTGGATTAAAGAAAGTATGGGCACGAGGCCGTGGAAAGTCCCGTGGGCGCATGCAGAGTCACAATGGGCGTGGTCTGCTTGCCCCTTCCCCAATATCGAGCAGCTCTGTTCAGTGTGAAGCGTCGGCCAAACAGAATAGTCGAGGACCAAGAATGCCAGATGGGACACGGGGGTTCAATATGGGTCGTGGGAAGCCCGTAACTGCACCGTCTCAAGCCGCCGGTTCAGTAATGGAATGATTGGTATCTGGATTTGTTTGCTTGACTTCAAGAATGGTGTTTTAATCCTTCTTAAGAATTTCAACTGGCATGGAATGAGTTATTTGGCCAATAATGTAGTTAGGCTGGTTTATTTTAGTCAGTTTTCTTTTTCTTTTTCTTTTTTTTCACCTATTCAGTTAGCAATTGAATAAGAAGTCCTAAATGTATAGCATTGCATGTCAAAATTCAATATAGAGATGTACTGTATTACAATTTCCTTTTTTCTTGGACACCTTTTTGATTAGTTAAGTGCTTATTTTAGTTTTAACTTATTATAAGTGCATTTGATAACATTGAATGGGTATGTAGTTAAACCCACAAGGAGAAGTTGATGAGAGCAACTGCTCCCTGTCACTTTTCTGGAAGTTGTTTTCTAGACGTTCGTAAAAACTTTCAAAATGACACTTCTAGCCTCAAATATGTTTTAAGGTTTGAAATGGCTCTTTTAGCCCACAACCTTCCTATCATTTTGCTTTACGAGGCACTTAATAACATGTATTTATTAAATATATTTTTTAACATAATCGACCCATTGTCCCACAAGCTTCCTATCATTTTGCTTTACAAGGCACTTAATAACATGTATTTATTAAATTTTTTTTTTAACATAATCGACCTATTGTTGTTTTGGATAAATGCGCTCTCATTAACTTTTTTTTTTTTTTGAAGTATTTCCCGAAAAGCACAAGTTCAAACAGAGCCTAAGTTTATAAAAAAAAAAAAAAGCAGCACTCAAGTCAAGCCTGTTGCACCCCTAGTTAAAATGGTTATAGGTTGCTTAGCCTCAAGGAAATTGGCTCTTCAAAGATCGATGTTATAGCCTAAACCTGAATCCAATCCGAACTGAATTTCATGTTCAAATTGGAGCCAAACCAATATATGAGTTCGGGTGTTATTGGGACCGGCGGGCTTCAGACGAGTTTATGCCCTAAAAAAAAACAGAACTAGCGTGTGAAATACGCATAAAAGTTTAGAAAATAAGAGTTTAAAAGGTGAGCTTCCTGCTTGGGAATGGACCACTCCTAGCGCTCTTGGTACGGATAGGATCGGTATGATCCTTGAAACTAGGGTCCAACATGTTTCGGCTTGGACCAATACAGTCGGTCCTGTGGCTGGTATTGCCATTCCGACGACTGCTACCATTATTTCGACGATTGGTACTGGTGATGCACAAATCGGTAAATGACTTAAAATGTCAATTAACTTTGAGGTTTGAGCAATCAAAGATTCGAAATACTTACTTTCACTGATCTAAATCAAAGAAATACCGTTTCAGTGAAAGGTTTCATTTTGCTTGAAGTTTAAACAAAGAGAGAAATTAGTAAGATCAGTCAGGAACGTATTTAAGACAACACAAAACTTCTTGATTTTAGAAAAGATGATTCTTAAGACAAATGCTCTACAAATTTTCAGAAAATGTCCAATATTCAGATTCTCTGATCCATTTTCTCTGATGTCTCAACCTCCTTTCATAACCCCAGATTCATTCTCTCTAACCGTTTGCAACGTTTCATGAATAGATTGAAAACGTTTGGCTGAACAGGCGTCTTGATTTGAATATTCAATATCCAAAACGTTTAATTTAATATGTAACGTTGCAATAAATGTTTTCACAACGTTCGGTTAAGTTAATGATCATGACGTTATAAAAATGATGATACTTTACTGTTCTGTATTGATTCAAGTCCTTCAATGCTACAAGCTCTTCGAGAGTCTTTATAAGACTTATCTTTCTGGCCCTCCATTCCTGAAAGTCTTATGTTTATTTCCCTTATGTTGAATAAGAATTACTTCGAGATTAGAGTCTTCGAAGAGTGATTGAATGTCAGGGAATATTCCCTTAACAAAATACAATTCATGACATTATGACTTCGAAGTGTCATAGTGTCTATTTCGAGTTATTATTTCGAAGAATAACTTCGAAATGGGAATGCAGTGTCTTTAAATGATAATTCGAAATACCAATCATCTTAAGGAAATGATTCTGAAATAGTCATTTCGAATAGCTATTTCGAAGAATATTAAATAACATAAAATGTTCCTTATAATTCATAATTTTATGTTTTCATAATGACTGTTTTGATTAATTATCTCAAAATTTGATTTTACTTTATTTGTATGACTCTCTAAAATGTGTCATGACTTTGGAATAGTAAACTTGTCATTTCGAATTTCCATCTCGAAATATCTAACAATGATTATTTCGAAATATTGCATCAAAATAGTGTTATGCTGATAATTTTTTTATATGAGATATTATGATGACGAATTGACTATCTCGAAGTGGCTAACATGTATGGCAAATTAACTCTTTTGAGGTGGTCAACCTATATGACGAATTGACCCTCTCGAGGTGGTTAACATGTACGTGCTTTTATGATTCGAGAGTTCTCTTTTGAGAATATGATTCGAGGCCTATCTTAAGTAGAATTTCGAAATATATTGTCTATTTCGAGATGATTCTCTCTGAATGGACTTTTTTCGAAATATATTTTTTGACAATATTCGAAATATAATCTTTGAATATGTAATTACATAATTGACCTTGACGAGTGTCAAAATATAATTAGATTGAATCAATTTTCAAATTGACTCATCGTTAGCTAGTTCGAAGACCGGTCCAGCCGATCTAATATTTTTTTTTCAAAAGTCAATCCAACTTTTGTACCGGTCCGATCCATGATAGACAAAAAACCTCGAGTTCTAACTTCTACAGTACGTCTTCCGTGCCGTGCGTAAGGGCAGGATTAACCTACATTATCACAAAAAATAAAAAAAAGAAAAAAAGGCCTATCGTATGAAATACGCACAGAAGTGAGGCGTTAGAAAATAAAACAGTTTAAAAGGGGACTTTCCCGCTTTGCTCTAGTACCCGTTTTGGCCCATAATTTATAGTTTTGGTGGCGGATGCAGAGCTAGAAGAGTCTTCAGTTCGTGTGTTTATGGAGTGGAATGGATGCCGTGAAAATCCTTTCGATCTCGGAGCTCCTGCGACTTTCAAGACCTCTCACAGGTGCCTCCTCGGTTCACACTTCTTCATCAACCATCATCATCGCTTCCAACGATTCCTTTCCCCGTGCTTTGTCTCAGGTAAACCGTAAACCCCAACCGTCGGAGGAAGCTCCAACAACGTCTTCTTCTGTCACCGCTTCTCTTTCCAGTAGAAACCCTAATCCTAGATATCTTCGTTCTCTACATCACCCGACCATTATTGTTGGAACCCTAGAACTCCCTTCCATTGACGATTCATCCTCTTCGCATTCCGGTTCTTGCTGCAGTTCAAACAACAAATGTTTCTCCTTCTCAGATGGTTCAGGGAGGGTTTGCTGTGCTGTTCTCGATCTGGACGTTAAGATCATCGGCAAGTGTATTCACGTCCTCGCTTGGAATTTCCTTCCTTTTAAATGTGGTAGTGGGTTCTTGGAGATTATTCGGTGGAGTCTTCCAGATCCTGCAAGCGAAATCAGGTCATGTTCCAATATTCATTCATTTCCATTGGTTTTAGCTGCTGCTGCTGCTTCTGGTTTGAAGGCTCGCTCTCGTGTTCATGGAAGGTTAGCCTCGATTAGCCCTGTTTTGGTCGTACCGTGTACTTTCAATAGGAGTTGTATTACTCAAAACAATCCCTCCCAAGATTTGAATAGCACAAGAAATGTAAGTGGATTCCTTGTGGAAGTAATGGTGTGTAGATGCAAATTATGTAGTTCCAAAACGTTGTTAATAGATCCGGATTATCCATTTCAAGAACGGGATTTTCATTCTTACACCAACTCTATCTGTGTATACTTCTTTGGGTCCGCATCATCATGGCATCCTGCTATCACTAAGCTGCTTGGCGATGTAATTTGGCTCACCGGCTTGAAAAAGAAAATGGTTTTCATGGGAAAAGAAGAGTCATGTTTAATGTTTGTTACCACAGAGAAAACTGTATTGCATCTGGCTAGGTCACCTGTGGGAGTGTTGTCCTCTACGAGGACTGTCATTAGTGGGTCGGGTGACTTTGGTGTCTATACTGGCATTATCACGGGCATATATATGCAAGGCATCATTATAGAATTGGATGAGAAAGTATGGCTTTTGATGACGGATCGGCTACTTTCCTTACCACATCCTATGAGAGTGGGAGCTCTTGTAAGTTAAGCATCTCTATCATTCATAAAAACAAAGCTAATCTCTGTTCTATTTCTAGATAGCAATATATTTTGGTGCTAATAGATGTGTACATTTATGTATACTGCAAGCTGCAGATTATAGAAGCTTAGAGGGGTAGTGTACTGTGTGTGGGAGGGAGGGGTATTTCTTCCAGGAATGTATGTTTATTGTTGAATCCTATAAGAAGTTAAAATTTCTGTCTTTTTCTCATTAATTCAATGTATGCTGATGCAAGGAATGAGCAGATTAATGCACTGCGATTAGTGAAACAGTAAACACATTAGTGTTAGCATGTGTTTGTGTCTAATATTTTTTTTCCTTTTTTTTTTCTTTCGGTTTTTGGTAGATTTCTGTGAGGAATGTTCATTTTGTGCATCCAAACTTTTCTTGGAAAAAAATGCTACTGCTTGGAGCTTGCTTTAAGACTAGCATCATTGTGAAGTTCTTTTCTCCATTTGACTCTTGGTAAGAGCTACCAATTTGAGTTCATCTATGATTTCTATAGTTGTATAATATATTGTTTAATGACAATCTCATTCCTTGCTCCAGGTTTCATATTAGATCTCACAATCAGAGTTTGTTAGGGAAATTCATTGAGTCCTTGGCTTTTTCTGTTAGATTATGGTATTGTTATTCTTAAAGCTTCTTTTTCCCCCTTCATTATTTCCTTAATAAAATACAATTACTGATTCACTCATTTGACTTATTTGGTTTTAGGGTTTTACTCATAGTTTCATGTTTCAAGAAAAAGTTTGCTGGCATGTTCTCAGAGAGCGAGATATTAGGGTCAAAATATGTAAGTGTCTTGCTTTGTATCTCTTTAACATAGTTTGCATCATTACATTAGATTATTGTTCAAGCTGAGAATTTTGTCACTGTTTTGTACTTCTCAGCTTCAGACAAGGTAGTTATTTTATTTTTTTAATATCTCTGTTAAACTGATGAGAAACTGTTGCATGGTCTTAGCAGAAGGAAGGATTGGTCCAGAAGTATGCTAAATCACAATTACCTTCATGTGTATTTCAATCCCGGGTAAATTTTTAAATTTTCTGTTGATTTGACATGCTTCCTCTTTTCTTCTATGTATGTAACCTTTGTGTCTGACTATGGGTTTCTTTTGGCAGAATGGAGTCCTTAGGGAATTCTGTAAGCATGATTCATGTGGAAGTGTTAGTGAACCAAGTTATAATCAGCTGAAACTGGTGAGTTTTGGAGTTATGAATACCTTTTTAATGCTTTTGTAGAAACCACCTTTTTCTAGAGAGCTTTAGATGAAATATAGAATCTATAGAGCTTTTGCATTTTCTAGTCTGATTAAGGCTTAACTCATAGATGCTGGAAAAAAAATTTGTTGGTATTGTTATCAATCTTTCAGGTGGCTCCCATCTCTAAATTTATCAGCCATTGTGAGATAACGTGGCTAAAGATGCTTTTGCGGTTGGCAAATGAATCTGGAATGACGGGAAAGAATAATTATTTCAGCCTGATATGTGAAGGGAAATCTTATGAGCAGTTAAGCAGACGGATCATGTCAAGTGACAATATTGGTGTTGTTTTAATGGGCACCCTTCAGGTTACTATTACTTGTATCATCCTTTTCATTTTCCAAATAAAACATTATCCCCGCTATAATGTAAATTAATCATATCACTTGTAAATTTGGCATACTTTTACAAGCAAACGCTTATTATACGCCTATCCCTGTACGGCAGAAAACATGGACAGAAATTAAGAGTTGGGGCAAAGAATGACAAGGACGTGAAATTTTAGCATCCTAACAATTATTGATGAGAAATTAGATTACTGTGTATACATATTGCAATAGCAGTGTGAATTTGATTTTTTTGGAAATCCACTCATATGTTACTGAACTGAAAGCCAGACAGCAATTTTGTATAAGAATATTTAACTATGATAGCTAGTAACAGGTTTTCAGCATTGGCTATATCAAAAGAACAAAGATTGCATAATTGGAGTTATTCATTCTATGAATCTTATGTTATGACTTTCCATTCAGATTTCTCCATCTTCTGGTAGGTTGCAGTTGATTGATGCAACAGGCAGCATTGATGTTGTAATACCAGACCTGCCACTAAACTGGGATGGTGACAGCATATATGAGGTGTTGATTCATCAGTTACTCCGATTTCTGTACTTGAGATTTCTGTTTGGTTTTTTCTTTAAACGTCCAGAGCTATGACCCTCTCTGTCTCTCTCTCTCTCTCTCTCTCTCTCTCTCTCTCTCTCTCTCTCTCTCTCTCTCTTGGTTTCTCAGGTTCAAAACTATAATATTGTGTTAGAAGGCTTACCTATACAAGTGGATCCCTTGGAGCTGCTTAAGAATGATCCATTCTCATGTAGAAATATCTTTCACCATGTTCCTTCAACCAGAGGGATAAGTAATTTAGCAATTTATGTCCACTTTTATATGAGGGATGCAACTTCCATAAATGCTTCCTTGCGTCTTCCTTCTCGCATGGATTGGAGTAATAATCACAAGGGACTGGAGTTTGGAGCATATCAACTGCTTTTGGTAACACATAAATTTCCTGCACCACAGAATGTATGTCCTAATTGGATTTGTATATTTATTAAGATTGTATTATTTATGAGCGTATTTATTATGTTCTCTTTTAATCCATTCCTATATTGTTGCAGATTCAAGCTGATCCAGTTATCTCAGATAGATCAAGCTTATTTGCTGAGGCATCAATCTTGCCTTGGGATCTGTCTATTCATGAGGAAAATGCTGTTGCTCTTCCATCTGGTCTCTTCACGGACAAGATAAAGCACAACAGCGAGCAGAATGTTTGGAATTATACAGAAAAAAATTGTATAAAGAGACATAAAATTGCTCATGCATCCTATGGGGCCCTACCTGGCTTGATGAATGACTTTGGCGCCACTGTTAAGGGATCATATGGCTGTCTCAGTGGTTCTGTTAGTCCTTACAAGGGACCTAATTGGGACCGGCAAACACCTCCTGGAAAACGATTTACGGTGGCTGTTAATGTTTTCAATGGCGACAGGCCGTTTAGGACAGGAATATTGTCACGCACAAGCCTTCATGGAATGGATGGCAAACTGAATGCAGGGAAGATTGTGCTGGAGTTTGTATCTGAAAGCTTTTCAGTGTTTCAGGTATGCCGTGTTTTCATCCTGTTTATTTGCACCAATGAATGTAATGATAACCACCACACTCCTGCTGCTTTTTACTCACAACTTACATTTATCTTCATCTAACTTTCAGTTGCTGCGAATTGGTGGATATTACATCATAAAGTACCCAGCAAGAGATTTATGTAATCTGAAGGATGGTGAAAATGTTCATTGTGGTAAAGCTCTTATCACTTCTAAAACACCTCTTTGGAGCCTTTCATTCTCATGTGATGAGGTTTCACAAGTTCAGACATCAGATGCTTCTCCTATCAGTGATGATGCAATTTTATGTCAAGGTTGTAGTCGAAGTGAACTACCTTTCTTAGGATCTCCAAGACAAAGTCCTGGTCTCTGTTCAGATATCCATCTTCTTCTCTCTGCCGATGTATTGAGCCTATTGAGGGAAGAAATGAAGGCATTGGAGGAACAGTTGATCTTGCCTGTTGTGATACCAGGAGAGGCTGTTGATTCTACATGCATTGGGACCGTGGGTACTGCGCATGTGCATGACTCTAGGTTGCCTGTTGGAACTTTAATATCACTACATGGACATGTGGTGGCTGTCCATTACTATGACTGCAATCATGAAAGCATTGGTGATATTCATGAATTGAGGTTCTTCCATGGAGTAATAAGCAGCATATGTATTCATGTCTCCATAAACGGCAACATTGTAATTACCCATTTTATATCTAATCTATTCTTTCTTTCCTTTTCTTCACCCCCACCCTCTCTTTGTGGTTGAGCGTATTTTGTGGTTTGAATATAAAATGTGGTCTCTTGTTGTGCTGTTTTAATCAATCAGGTGAAGATTTGTGGTGCTCTTAGCGAACAAGCATATCCTATAGCAATGGGACCAGGAGTGAATGCAACCTTTCATCGCATTCTTGTAATGGGGTATCTCTTTTTTTTTTCCCTCTTTAAAATTCTAGCTTTGCTTTCTGTTTCCACTTTAAATGTTGTAATCTAATAGCCAATATTTTTTATTGTTTTGGTATCTATATTGCATAGTTTTCAAGATTTCTTTCTTCCCGCTTGTTACGATTATTAACTCATTGATTCTCTGCAAAAATGTGGGTTTTTATTCGACTTGTGAAATGAAGTCGTACACACAGGTTGCAATTTATAACCAAACACCAATATCAACAGTCCCTTATCTCATCTAAAAGAAGTATTGTTACATCATAATGGGGGATTTGTTGAGAATAGTGAACGCTTTTTAGGCCAGATCAGATTTTAGAATTACTAATGTGACCTTTATTTCATTGGTTAATAAGGATGGGGCAATTAGCACTACAAATTACAGGCCTATGAGCTAGTGTAAGATTCTAGCATGGCTAATTACTAGGAAGATCAGATCAGTCCTTAACGCGATTTTGCATTGTCAGAGTACATTGTAGGCAAGAGAGCTTTTTGGCAGTGTTTCAATAACAAATGTATGTCTAGACTCTAGGATGCGACTGGTAGTCATAGGGTTGCCATGCAAGCTGTATATGCCAAGACATACTGTCATGTATATTAGGATTTCTTGCTTATTATGGAGTTTGAAGTTAGGTGGAAGAGATGGCTAGAAACATGCATCTTTATGGTCAATTTTTCAGTTTTGGTGAATGGAGTTGTCATAGGTTTTTTTGGGTCTTCCAAAGGATTCAGAGTGTCTGAGACAATGTATAAAGTTATTCAAATAGCTAGATGCTACTTGTTGGAGGGGTTTACTCTAGGTGACAATCAGTCGTGCTTTATGCATCTTCAATTTGCCGCTCACACATTGATTTTTTTGAAGCTTCCCATGGGTAGTTGAAGATGCTTAGATGTATTTTGATCTGCTTTGATGCTGTTTTTGAACTGAAGATCAATCTAGGACGGAGTGAGATTTTTGGATTGGGAGAAAGTGGTGGATTCTCTGAGCCAAAATTTGGTATAAGATGGGATGCTTACTGATATCCTATTTGGGCATTCCATTAAGAAGAAATCAGTTTGGGACTCCATTATAGAATATATGGAGAAAAAACCAACAACGTGGAGAAGACAAGTGCGTACCTATTGTGAGCAAATCTTCCTACTTTTCCATTTTAAAATTTCTAACTTCGGTTACTAATACTCGTAGAATTGAGAGATTTCAAAGAGTTTTCCTGTGGAGTAGTTTGGAAGGAGAGCAAAATGACATGGTTAATTGGATGTTGGTTTGGCGATCAGAAGATTATGGTGGATTGGGTTTGATACCTTTGGCTAAATTTAGTGAAACACTTTTAAGGAAGTGGCTTTGGAGATTTCTTGTGTCAGAATATGGGCATTTGCCAAGTGATTGGGATCCTAGTTCTTATAGGGGCTCCTATGGATGAATTCGTGGAAGGCCATAATGGGGATAATTGAATCCTTTTATGAGAGTTACCAACTTTGTATTGGGGAGTGATTTGGGGGTGAGACCGAGGATATTTGGTGTGGGGATGCCCCCCTTGTGCAGCAATTTCCTAATTGTATATAGTGACTCAGAATAAAGTAGTGTTGATCAATGAATCCTTAAGTAGAACTGGTTAGGAAGTTTCGTGGTCCATTGCACCAAGGAATCCTCTTTTTGATAGGGAAATTCAATGAATGGTTTCTCTTATATCCTTAATTAAGTTGGGGTTGGGGTGATTCTAGGAGGTGGGGATGGAATAACAACAGAAAATCTTCTATTTGATCCTTCTTACAGGTGGATCATTTACAAAGTAGAGTTGGTCCATTTTGAACATGTGCTATAAGGAGGTGGCAGAGTTGGTATCAGATCTCCTACTCCAATTGTGTGGTGGCCAATCGCTTTGGGACTGTTTGTTGCAGACATTGGAAGTTAGGTACGTATATCCAAAAGAATTAAAAGTGTTGTTGACTTGGGTTTGAGATAGGGAAATACCTTTGGAATCTTTTCTCAGCTGAAATATGTTGGTCTATTTGGGGTGAGAAGAATGGGAGAATTTTTTATGCAATAAAACATGTAATGGACAGTTTACTGAAAAAAAAAATCTGCAATCATTACTTTTTCATTGTTTTTCAGTTCTGTCAATGTTTAAAGATATTTATTTTTCTGATTGTGTGGGAGATTGGGTGAGGAAGGCCTCGTTATGTTTTTTGGTTTGCTGGTCTCATATATACAATTCATGGAAATTAGGTGTCTTCCCTTCTCTTAAATAATTATATAATATGTACAATATCATCGTCACTTCTCTCCCTACTTTAGTCGACCAAGGTTGAAGATGGTGCATTCCAGACTTGGGGTATAATGAGAGCTTTATTGTTATATCGTTCTTATACTCAGATTTTAGTGATGTTGGCACCCTTCAGTGAAGTTGATTTGGAAAGGGCCTTCCTCTTCCAAGGTAGCCTTGTTTTTGTTATCAGCAACTTTGGATAAATTTTTCAACATGATCATCTAATTAATAGGAATTGGGTGCTTCCTAACCATTCCTATATGTCAAAACGGGCATGGATTCGGTGACACATTTCTTTGTATGTTGTAGAGTTGCAAAACAGGTTTGGGACTTGTTCCTAGGGAAATTTAAATTATGATGGTCTATACCAGAGCATTTGATGGAAGTGTTGATTAGTTGGGGATTACGAAGAGGTCGTGGCAAGAGGGATTTGTTGTGGAATCTTTGCCTCTTGGCTATTTGTTGGGCATAGTGAAAGGAGAGAAAGGGGTGTAGTTTTTAAGGAGAGGAACATGGCATCAGGGCTGTTACATCCAAGGCATTAACTTTGTTATTCCATTGGGCTGTTTTTATACTAGAATCTAGGGAATTCTCCTTATCAGATTTTGTGCAATGTTGGGGTTGTTTTGGGTTTTGTATGGAGCAGTATCTGTAAGTAGTTGTTTACATCTCTTTCATAGCCTGTGAGTTTGAGTACTCATGGGCTCTGGTAGGCTTCTAAGTTGTCCATAAAACTTTTGTAACTTCCATTCTTTATTTATGCTAATATACAGTACTTTACCGGCAAAAAAAAAAGACAATAAACTAAAATATAGGAAAGGAGAATAAGAAAAAGAAAAAAAAAGGAAGGAAATGGTACTTTTTTTTCATATATTAATCTGTTTTTCCCATTGTGTCGAGAGTTTTGATCAATACTTGTCTAACCTTATCGTTTCAAAAAGTTCAATAGTTTCATATAGGCTATCTCAATAATTAATATATATCGAGAGTTCGGATTGATACAAAAAACAATATTTTAAACTATGATAGCCACATGGGAATTGGAATTTTTTACTCATTATTATTTTTCTATTTGAGTATGTCACATTGTTAATGTCTATGGATGATAGTGGCAATGGTGACCTTTAGGCGACAGAGTCGGGGCTGGATCATCAGTACTTCCTGAAGGTCTCAGTAGCATCAGTCTCCACATAACAACAATGAATGCATGATTTCATGACTAGTTGTGGAAGGTAACGATGATGGTGTTGGTTATCAATGAGGGTGGAAGAAAAGACTAGTACAAGTGGGTTGATTTCTTACCCATGGAATTCAATTTGACTTCCCTCCTTTGATTTTATACTTGAGATGAATATTGGTATTAGGAGAAGAATTCTAATTCTAATCGCATCGGTACCATCAAACAGCAGAATTTTAAAACTTCAGGCTCCAATTCCAATTCTCACCCCAAATTCCCCTGTACTTTCTTATATCTAACATTTATATGTGCATTGGTGAATCACATAAATGAACTCAATCAAATTTTAAATGGTTTGCTTAGCCTACTAAAGAGTAACCAAATTTTACCATCCTTCATGGTGATTGATGTAGCTTGTTTCTTGGCTGCATAAGGAGTTTTTGACGTCGATTCATGATGTACAAATCGACAATACTGGTTACCATTGCCTTCTTCAATGTGTTGTTTTATAGAAATCCTTTAGCATTTTACGTACTGATAGAACCCCTTTTTATGTTCTTGCTAACCACCATTAATAAGGTAAAGTTGTAATCCAAGAGTTGGTTTATTAATGCAGGATCTTTGAAATTATGCACTATGATAGAGAGGAATTAGTCTTAGGGTTTGCTGTAAATTGTCCAAGGATAAATATGGATTGATAGAGGAGTTTTGGGCCTGAACTAGGATTTAGTAAGAATGTGGGATTGGTTCACATTTATGATATATGCTGCTGGTTTTAGATAAGTCTGGCTGTTATGGTTATTGTATCATTCAAGGTTTACGATGTCGATGTCGCCAGGCATGTCGCCAGGTGACTTCGGCGACATGGTGAAAACAGGGAGAAATGTGGGGAAACCATGGGTTTTTGATGGATTTTTGGCCCCAAACTTTAAATATGTCTAATTAAGACCTAAATGCATCCAAATACATAAAAAAAAATGCAAAAATACACACTAAAAGTCATTTCTTGAGGGGTCAACTTACACGTTGTCGGGTCTGTAAGCTGTAAAAAAGATGCTACATCGAATTAAGCCACACTAAAAGTCAATGTAAGTCAATTAAAGATATATAAAACTAGAAATCAAGTGCCATATCTATGAGGGGGAAAAGAGAAATATGGGGGAAATGATGGGGAAATCTGGGGAAATGTGGGATTTTTGATAGGTTTTCCCCCCAAGTTTTAAACAACCTTAAGTAGTGTTTAAATATATCATAATACATAAAAAAAAAAATGCAAAAACAAATGGCTAACATTTTTTTGTTATTTTTTTAAAAATAATTCAAAAAAACTGATAAATTTCCCCTATGTCGCCTACATGTCACCCATGTCGCCAAAATCAGGGTAAAGCGATTTGTACCCTGATTTCGTGTCGCCCACCTCGGAATTGGCGACATGTCGCCCGACATGTTGCCGACATTGTAAACACTGGTATCATTTGGTCTACGTACCGGAACTGGGTTGATGGAGATGGTTGAAAGTTGAGCTTTTTGATGTATGGTTGGCTGGTTCAGATCTAGACAACAAATAATATGGGGAGCTGCAGAGAATGTAAGATAAAAGAGAAAGAAACCTAGGCAATCGCATCTAAGGTTTCTACGCAATCACATCCAAGGTTTTTAAGCACTCTAAACACAAGCTTCATAGCTGCAGTCTTTCAATTTCTTTTCTTTCCATTGAAGGATTGTAACTCATTATATAGACTCACTTAACAAGCATGAATTGTAATAATATGCAAAATTATAAGAATGCTCTTGAACCTAAAAACTGATTTAAATTCTAAGTGTAGTCAGCTATTATACTTGATGAAAGCAACAAAACTTCCAAATTAAGTTCTCTAAACACATCTATTTGGGTCCTAAAGCTTGGGAACCTCCCACCTGAAGCCTGCACTATCTTGACGATGCCATGTGAGAGTTTGGGCCTTGGGATCAAGGCCTGTGTTCTCTTTGTAACCTTGGGGTGCTGCCTTTGATCGCCATCATGTGTACTGTTGATGTATGTACCCTTTCGTTGCAGCTGGTGTGGTCATTATATTCTCATTATTCTATAGTGGATATTGCTTGATGTATGTGATATTTTTCTTTCACAATGAAGGATTTGCCACATAAAAAACTTGATGTTATTCTCTTTCTATTTTTCTGCTTGCTTGCTGCAATTGGCATTGTTTAATTTCTGTATATTATTTCACTCTTGGTTTTTCCATTAAATCTTATCCATGGATTTGAAGGCTTAGTTTCCTTTCCTAGGCTATTACACTGCCATCATTTAGATAGAGGTGAAAGGAATCATAGGAATATTGGGGAACAATATGCCTAAGAGCAGTAGGAATTTCACATCAGAAATTTGTCCACTTGTACTCTGGTTTTATGAATTTAATCACTGTCATTTACAGCTCCAAGGCCCTCCGTATAATTAATGAATTTTATGCTTGAATCTGGATCAAGTTTATGAATTTTGATTGACAACCGTTTGTAGCATCCTGATATCTCTTTCTCTGCCCATGGATTCGTTTTACACATGTACAATCTGGTAGGATTAGTTCCTGGATTGGTTCTTTTAGTATTTATGGAAACGTTTTAACTAATTTGACTTTTTTGTGTTTCCAACAGGTGGCATAAATTGATGTTAACGCCTGTTTCTTTCATTGTTATTAATTCCATAAAGGAAGTCAATCACTACGGTGACACGTGTTTCCACTTGTCATCCATAGAGTCTGATTCCTATATGTACAATGATGCCTCAAGGGACATGGTTTCAGCAGGTTTGATCTCTGAATTAATTCAGTGCTTGGAGAGTAAGCCAATGCAGTTACATTGCAGGGTAAGCCATGCTATTTGGGTTACAGTTTCCTGTGCATAGATCAAATTGGGGCAGTTGTTGAGTACATTATATTTTGAGTTCTTAATACTTTTAATAGTTGTTTATTTTCTTAAGATGAAAGTGCTATTAGTCGTGGCTGTTACTATATGGCAATGACAGGTTTTGGCAATACATATCCTCATTCTAGAGAAGCACACAGGAAATTTTGAGGGGCTACGATCAAGAGAACATTCCAAGATACCTGTTGTTGATATCCCGCTTGCTGGTTTTGTATTAGGTAATTATTCTTTTTATTAGAACATAAAAATCTTAAAACAACATTGTGGGTAGCTAGCTTGTTGTAGACATGTCTTGTTCTTGTGGTTTTCCCAACTCTTATAATTTGAGACAATGGTCATGTCTTCAGGGTTTTCTTGGTTTATGACGTTAATGTTTGCAAGACAAGCATTGGATTTACATTTGTTGTAGACTTCCTACAGCTAGAACCTTGTGCAAGCCTGTCTTATTAACAGCAAGTATGATAGATTTTACTTCCTTGCCCTTTTTTACTAGTGGTTCTGGAGATATTTTTCAAATGTCCGGGGCCATATTATGGGTAAGCCATGGCCAAAAATAGTGTGGATATGGTAAACACTAGTTTGTCAAAACTTTTTTTTTTGTTCTTCCTTTTGCTCTTGACAATTAATTATATATTTCCAGAAAGAGTGCAACTTGCACAATGTCCGTGAAAGAGGTCCCCTGTTTATATAAACTGAATGTCGGTAAAGGTTGATCACATCTAATCCATTGGACAACTCCTAACTTCAAATTTGTTTTCATTCTGAAGGAAACTTTCTTTTGCAACCTACATATATTTTTTGGGGTCCTTCACCCTGTGTGTTTTATATGGCATATTCATTAATAACCCGAATGAAGATTTCATCATTTACCAGTATATCCGTTTTAATTTTGTTCGCTCTGTACCTAGTAGTCATTGCAAGTCCAAATGGAAAAGCGACATTCTGATCATTATTTTGATAAATCTTTTTCAGTTCATGTCATCATGATTTCAGCCATGATAAACATTTTGTTTTCTTTTATTTCCTTTTCTAACCTCTTGATTGTAGACGATGGGTCGACATTATGTTGTTGCTGGGCTAATGCTGAGAGAGCAGCAGTCTTGATGAGACTAAATGAAGAAATCACTCCCAAGGCATTGAATAGGACTGGGTTTCATGAGGCACAAAGCACAACTATGGATCATCTGGAAGATATTTTAAAGAAGCATACAAAAATCACAGTAAAGAATATTGGAACCATATTGGATTTTTCTTCTCAGGATCTTGCATTTTCTGTCAATTCAGATAATGCCCTCAGTAGCTCCGAAGAGGACCTCCT
>JAUPMG010000013.1:9711007-9732062 GCA_031762675.1 Pachysandra terminalis | reverse complement strand
TCAATGACCTTGAATTCTACACTTCTCATTCCTCCTCTCACAAGGAAGAGATCACCTTTCCTCACCGGGCGATAGGCTTCCAGGAAATAAGCTGCACGCATTACAAGAGCAGTTCATAAATAAATTAAATCGAATATATTCAGAACTGCAACAAAATACAAAAAGAGTTCAACTTTTAAAAAAAACAATAGACCACAGAAATTAATACATTGCTAAAAGCTATTTGTAGATGCAGTAATACAATCAAAACATGTAAAACATTCTAATAGAAGAAAGTGACTAAAATAAATAGCAGAATGCCTCGTCCCAACTAATTCATCAGTCTCTCACAAACCATACCTTTGATCAGATTATGCAATTTAAATAACTTCAGAAAGACTCCATCAGAGCCTTTTGGTATTCCCCCAACCCATTTTGATTACCTAAACAAGGATCAATTCAAATAATCATAGCTTATACCATGAATTGCCCAAAGTAATGCCTGAATATTCAAATTGTTGTAGGGAATGCCTATAATCTTGTTTGATATCAAACAGAAAACCTAAAATCAGCCATGACCTATTCACATGAGCATACCTAAACAGACTTTGGTCATCAATTTCAAACATTAAACACCAATTATATCTGAGTAGCTACTCTTGGCTGACTTGACAAATTAGAATCATGAACTTGAAAATTCTACGCATCTAGTATGGGAAGATAGATTTATTTATAGAGTAAATGAAAGTTTTTCAAAAGGATTCTTAATGGAGCATACATCCTTTCCTGCAACAGACTAAAGGAAGTATTCACATGAGCATACCTAAACAGACTTTGGTCATCAGTTTCAATAATTAAACACCACATATATCTGAGTAGCAGTATGGCTGACTTAACAAATGAGAATGACGGACGTGAAAATTCTAAGTATCTAGTATGGGAAGACAGATTTATTTATAGAGTCAATAACATTTTTTCAAAAGGATTCTTAATGGAGCATATTTCCTTTCCTGCAACAAACTAAAGATAAGATTTGGTTAATTCTTGTTTGGAATGTGAAGCCATTTAGAGAACTGTAATAACACCCTTTAGGGTTTCAACCAGAGAAATCCAACTTGACTGTCACACATTCAGCTATTTGTTCAGATCACTATCATAGGCAGAAAACTAATACATTCTTCAGAACTCATATCACAAATAGAAAGAACAAGAGGTCAAATACATATAAGGCCAAGATCTTGTAGAATAAAAAACTGTGATAAACCAGAACATGTCCATTTCTGACTTGTATGAATTTTGACCATTACTTTGGATAAAGCTGCAACAATTTTTATTTCCCCTACACAAACATACTAGAGCCATAATTCAACAACTATTTGTATGAATATGTCATACTAAAAGAACAAAATACTGTCAAGTATTTGTATAGTTTGGCAACTGCACTCAATATTTTGATTGAAGAATGCGGTACAAAAACTCCCAAATAGTTAAAATATACCACCATTGTATGCATTTGTAATGAGGTATAATAAGAATAACTCCCAAGTAATTAAAATATACCACTATTGTATGCATTAGAACATCTCGTACAAGGCTAGACAGCAAAGACAGATTACACTTAAATTATGAGGAATGTTAGATAAATCTGTTATAGAATGGTGTAATCGTCCCTAAATTCTTAAGAGGAAAAATGCTCAAGGAACCCAGGGTCCTTTACCTAGAGTAATGCCCCCTAGTGAACCACCATGTATAGCCAAAATACACAAGCAAAGTTGTGGGCCCATATCAATTACCAACAATTCATGTGATCCAATAAAAAAAAAATTGTATGCCCCAAGATAGAAAACCGGGTAGTACTAAGCCAACAGTGCTCTTCGTTAAAGTAGTTTGAAAAGGGAGGATAAGGACTTCCATAACAATGTATACGGTACAACAGCATACTACTACCAGTTTACCTATTTTGATCAAACATCACACCTAACAGGCCCCATCATGCAGTAAAAAGAAAAACAAATCAACAGAAGATTATAAAAATAGCATTTTGACCTATACCAATAATAAAATTGCTCAGAAAATAACATTCAAAACCAGATTTTGTAGGCAGGCAAGCCATAAACTCACGCTTCAGATACACATCGAACAGATTCCCAGTCACACCCTCAATGGTATCATCCACAGGCAGTATGTGCACACGCTTCCCATATTTAACATCTGCGCATTGGTGCACCGAAACAACATCTCCGAGTCTAACCCTCAGGTTTGACCTGACAACCTTGTTCATCCTGATCTTTGGTTCATCACATGTGTCATCAGCAAGGGCAATGCAGATTGTATCCCTCCTTTTCTTGCCCTAAAGATTCAAAAGTGAACGAAAACAAAAACAAAAAAAAAACACATCAGGCATCTTGGCCTTGTTTTATTTTCTTCTAGAGAACCGACATTATAGCAAAGCAGACCTGATTTATATTCAAAGAAATGAGTGTCAAAAATCAAAAATCTTCAACAAAACAACACCATTGAAATCCTAAGGGCCCTTATTTGGGTTCAAATCGTTTCTCCATTCTTAAACAATCTCCCGCATCGATTAACATAACTAAGACAATCTTATAAATCTAAAATAAAGTATAAGAAGAGGAAAATCACCGATTCACATAGCTAAAGACGGACATTTAATTAAAGTAGGAGAAAATAAAAGGCATCAACAAAACAATTAAACTTTTGAGTACCTTGATACAAAGCAGATCCGTAACACAAGTAGAAACGCCATATAAAACCTAGTTTTTTAGAACCCTAACACAACTAACATCGTTTTTCCACAATCACTTACTTTAAACAACCCTAAAACACATAATGCATCTCAATCCAAAACTGTAGCCTAGAAATACCCCTCCTCGACTAATTCCAAAAAAAAATTAATAATAATAACAATAAAAAAATAAAAAAAAAATTGAAAGAAAATACCTTGATCAGGATCGTATCGCCACGAAAAAGCTGCAACTTTTCCATCGTGTCGGGATGCATCGCCACCACGGAATTGTCATCGTTGATCGCCTCATCAACAACAAGCCGATTAGCTGCCTTCTTGCGCTCCAGGATGGCTGTGCTGAAATCCCTCTTCGTTCCCTTCCTGCAATTCACAAACCCCACCATTAAAGCCTCGAATAGAACCCAGAAGAAATCTCAACAAATAATCCAAACAAAATAAAAAAGAAAACTACGAATCGCTCACAAAACAACTAAGATGAGATCAGAAAAGAGGATACTTACGAATCTGAGGATTCAGCTTGGTTACTCATCTTCGAATCAATCAATAAGAAACGATGCAGAGACTGAGAGAGAGAAAGCGCACGAGCGAGCGAGACAGACGGAGAACAACAGATCGAGAGACTCGAGAGAAGATAGCAAGTTTGGGAAAAAATGGAGATTGGATCTCTATATATAGTACTCTCCGGCCTGTTTCTTGTTTGTGAAGAAAAAGGTCTTTAGTTGGAGAAGAATTAGGATAGTATGAAGACACGCACCAGAGTTAGAATCCTAGTGTTACACAAATTTCAAGCGGGCCGGGTTCGATGCAGATTTTGACACTCTAACCCGCCTCTAAAAGAGTCCCTGACATCAAACCCGTTCCTAATCTTATGGGCGGGGTGGGGCGGGCGGACCTGACTCTTATTAAACTTAATGTCAAAAATGTTATTGAAATAAAATTTGTCCCAGAAATACCTCTTAATGTGAAACGACCTAACTTTTATCTTTCTCTTCAAAAGAAGCCTTATCTTGTTTTCTTTCTCATTTTCTTCGCTTCTTCTTCACAAATTAAAAAAAAAATTCTTCTTCTTCACAAATTAAAAAAGGGAAATAAAGACAAAATACATATTTGAATAGCGTTGCATCACGCTTTCTTCAAAACCAGATTGGAGGAGGGGTGATCAAGACTTTTCTTCTTTTGGAGATTCAACGACAGTGACGATGGGGCTGTAGTAACAACGTGACATTTTTTAGATTCCAACAATATATTATTCTTTTTGGGTCCCTACAAAACCAGACAGAATACTTTTGAAATTTGTTCATCCCTCTTTCTAGTTTTTTAACAAGACATTTTGGCATTAGATATACCAATACCAAATGAGCCACATTTGAAATGAATCATCAAGAATTGAGGTTTAACAATGTTCCCCATTCAGACCATTTTGGTTGAATCTGATTAAAAAAGCCTTTTAGTTTAGCACTTTTGATCCTTATTTTACGAATTGTCAACTTTTGGATTATCCTGAAATTATCCGGAGGAAAATAGAGTGGATGATTTATGAAATCGCAAACCTCTGGATTGACTTGAAATCATCCGAGAGAAAACAAAGTGGATAATTTTATGAATTGATAATTTTCTGGAGTCCCCTAAAATCATCCGAGGGAAAATAAAGTGGATGATTTTTGAAATCTCAAGTCTTGGATTCCGTTGAAATCATTTGGGGAAAAACAGAGTGTAGGATTTATAAATTCTTGAGCCTCTAATTTGACTTAAAATCATCCGAGAGAAAACAAAGTGGATAATTTTAGGAATTCTCAACTTGTTGAATTTCCTTAAAATCATTTGAAGAGAAACAAAATGGTTAAATTAACTAACTACATCTTGATCTTATTAGAACTGTGTTGAAGACTAATGCAAAACACAAGGAAGAGAAACAAACGTGATGTGCAACCAAGCGTTTGCAATTGGCATTGATCGTTGCCAGCAACCTCTCATGCCTCCCTTTATTAGGATTCAGTTGAGAGTATAAAAAAGATGGGCTTTAAGTAAAAAAAAAAAAAAAACTATAGATCTCTTATCCTCAAATATTTATTTTGTCCTTCTTTTTCATTTTTAATTTGTGAAAAAGAAGAAGACCTTTCCTTATTAATTTATGAAGAAGAAGAAGAGGATGGAGAAAAAAAGAAAGATGAGAAGATAAGGGTTTCTTTAGATTAAGGAAAAATGGGTCGTTTGAAATGAAGGATAGAAGTTAGAAAAGTTTATCTCATTAAAGGGTATTTTTGGCTCAAATTATATTCAGTAGTGCTTTTGACATTAAGTTTAAAACCCTTATATTTTTGTTAAATGAGAAAATATCTATAATGTTTTTGCTAAAAGCCCTACTTTTTTAGAGATATTTATTTATTAAATATATTATTTTATATTAATACATATAATTAATTTATTTATAGGCGAATGGTAATGGGGTGGTTACTCGGGTTGAGTCAAATCATGTTGATTGGGAATTTGAGATCAAGCAATAATAATAAACACAGTAAAAACGAAGAACGAATAATGCACACAGATATACGTAGTTTGGGAAAACCTATGTCCACCGGAGAGAAGAAGCTTCCAGCAAAAACGAATCAAGGTTACAACTTATACTCCTACCTGATATATGGGGCAAATCCCCAATATACCCTTGCTGTACTGCTGAGGCGCCGCCCCCTTAACCCCCTAACCCCATGGTACTGACCTGCATAACTCCATGCCTCTACCTTTTATATCTAGAGACAAGCGAATACGAGTCACCCACTATCTCTAATAATCTCCACCCTGATGAATATTCAGCTAACCTGAAGATATCATAACTTCATGCCTCTACCTTGAACCAATAGGGGTAGGGGTACACCTATTTTTCAACATCGAGAAACATTGATCAAGTCCAAGCAGTGCTTGAACTTATATGTAGGAGTATGCTTTATCAACATGCTAGTTGCATTATTTGAAATGTGAACTTTCTCAAACTTCATTTGTATTGGCAAGTTCTACTATCTTATGAAACCTCACATCAATATGTTTTGTTCTTGCATGTTATACCTAGTGATTTGCCAAGTAAATGGAACTCTGACTATCACAGTACAATGAAACTCCATCTTATTCTATTACAAGTTCCTTGATTGGTCCTATTACCCACAATGCTTCATTTGCAGCCTCAGTCACTATCATGTATTCAACTTTAGTAATACACAATGCTACAGTAGGTTGTAGCATGGATCTCCAACATATAGGGCTACCTGCAAGTGAATAGACACAACCTGCAGTAAACCTTCTGCCATCCAAGCCACCTGCATAATCTGAATCCACATACTACCAACCCAGTCACACAATCCGTGCAAAGTGGAGGCGTTCTGTCACTCAGAACGCAAATCCGCATTTTGAGCGCTAGAACGCCCATAATCTGCGGATTTGACTTTTCAAATTCGCGGATTATAGTAATAAGTTTAAAAACAAGGTTTTTTTTGTAAACCTTTGGGGTGCTTTATAAAAATATGAAAATATATACGTTTTATTTTGAAAAAAAAGATTAAGAAACGTGTTTTCTTGGAAATTGTTTGGGGTTTTCTAAAAATATATGAGTTTTATTTTGAAACAAAATTAAAAAATGTGAGTTTTCTTGTAAACTTTTGGTTTTTTTTTTTATAAAATTATAAAATAGATGAATTTTATTTAAAAAAATATTTAATTAGATTAATAGAAGGTTAAATTGAGATATTTTATGTATTATGTTCTTTCTTTTATATATGTGGTTGAGCATAAAAATAAAAACTTCTTTGTGTTAAGTATAGTTTTTATGTATACATAAAGACGCTCTGGACCATAGGTTATTTTCAAATTTGACGCTCTTGTGCTCTCACTCTCGCTTTCGCTCCCGCACTTGCTCAACGTTTTGGTGACTTAGCTACCAACCCTATGGCTGTGTTTGGCACGGCTTACCCATAAGCACTAGAGGAAGGCTACCCATAAGGAGAAGCTTCTAAGAACAACTTCTCATCACTTGTGCGGGAAGCTATTTGCAAACTTTAGTTATATTCTCATAATATCTATTTAACCCTTAAGCTTTTATACGATTGATTGCCTTTTTGTCAACTTGTAGAATAACTAAATCAATATATATTAAATTAATCGAGCGGTTCGGATTGCTGATTAGTATATGATTTGGGACATTGAAGAAAATCAGACGGTTGAGATTGGTGATTTTGTAGAAATGAAGTTGTGGGTGCAAATATAATAACATTTAGTTACAAGTATTTTTGTAAATAGAGGAGTCGTCGATGTTTTAGTTCAATCAATTTTAGTGCATGAAAAAGGCAAACCAAGAGTATCAAATGCTATTTTTTTCATAAGCACTTAAATAAGTGTAAACTCAACGCTATTTTCTTTAAGTAAGCAGCTCCTTGTTATGTGGATAAGTGTTCTAATTGAGTCACTTATCCAATAAATGCTTATCCAAAAGCACAAATGGGTCGAAACACAACCTATATAAGCCTGATAAAAAGTCATTAAACGGATCCTATAATTAAAGTGACGAAATTTTATTTTGTTACTTAAAATATACCTAGATTACAACTTCCTGTTAAAATGCCTTACCAAATCTGCATCTTACATATCAAAGTAATTATTTCGAAATCTCCCATATCATTAAATGACATAATTTTTCCATGATATACAGTACAAATGATTTAGTTCTACAAATAAATGTGAAAAATTCCTTTTGTAATCTTACACTTAAAGACAAGAACAATTGTTTACAAGTCATATAAATTAAATCAAATAAGTTATTATGTTTTACTATTAAATCATTTGTTTTCTTTTCATAAAATTTTAACAGTTGGTAGATTTTAATAATGCTAAATAAATTTTATAGAATAAACATAATTATTTTGGATTTGATTAACAAGATTTTTTGAATATGTTTACATCTCCATATCATATGGATCCAAGAATTCGAATCCGAATTAATTTGAATTTGAATATGGATTCTAAGGAATTCTTACACTCCAAATGGGACGTAGATCCTTTGTGCTGAATCACATGTGTCGAGGTATGTGTTGTGAGCCTGTGAAACACACCTGAAGGCGGAATTATAATTTTGCCCTTATAAAGCAACTCACCCAAGGAAAAAATTACAATTTCGCCCCTAGGTGTGTTTCACAACACACCCTCAGCACACGGGGGTTTAGCACAGAGGATCTGCCATCCTCCAAATGTGGTTCGACGATTCGGCTCCAACCTTATAAAATTAAAATTCAAATATTAGTAAAATTATTGGGCCAAACCAAATTTGAATACAAAATTAAGTTTGTTTACTCAAATTCAAATATGGAATAGGAAAATACAAATCCGGACTTCGGTTTTAATTTCCCTATTCGAAAGGCATAGGGCCACCTCAGTTACTTGCAATACCATTGCACCTGTTTGAGTCTGCATCAATTTGCTATTAAACCATTCTCATGCCAAGCTTCAAGCAAGATGGTATTCCATTCCTCTATTTATTATATATTTTTTTTAAGAAGAAATGCATCAAACTACTTAAATATTAATGCAATAGTATGGGACAAAAGCAATCGGATTTCCCAATTACACAAGTGTAAAACAAAATCAGAAAGATCATTGATAATAAATAATAAATATATATTACAAAGATGTTAAAGCAGAGCATTTTTGCCTTGCATAAAGCATTTGTAAACAGAATCATCTATGGAATTAAAATGAGACAGTTTTAAGAATATGGGAATCAAATAAATTTCCAAAATGCTAAATATGGAACCTCCCTATCACTTATTTCTTTTTTCTTTCCCATTTAAGAGATTGCATTGTCTGGAATAACCACCTAATACTCTGCACGTTCTCGCTCAATAACCTTGTCGGACAGGATTGAACCATCCTAGCTCCTTTTTCTGTTTTCTTTCCCTCAAAGTAGATCTCTGTGTCCGGAGCAACCACACAAAACTCTGCAGGATCAGTCTCAATAACCTTGATTTCTACACTTCCAAACCCCCTTCCTCTCACAAGGAAGACATCGCCTTTCCTCACAGGCCGATAGTTTTCCAGGAAATAAGCTGCAAGCTTTATATTGGCAATTCAAAATGAACATAATACTCTAAAGCTACCCAAAAAAAAAATATTGATGAAAAGTTAAACCAAGGAAACTAATTTGAGCTACTTTTAGATGTAAGGATATGATGAAAACGGGTAAAGCGCTTCATCAAGCTCCAACGTTGGGAATTACCCTAACAAGCTCAATTGATACATGTTGACACAGAAAGATAGTGAAAATTCTCATGCAAATAATAGTGTATAAGCAAGAGTCAAGTTGAAAAGAAAGACTACCTAAACAAGCTTTGGTTCAAATGTTTCATGGCTTATACCATGAATTGCTCAAAGAAATGTTTGAATGTTCAAATTGTTCCAGGAAATGCCTATCCTATTCTTTTGCATTGAAACTTAAGACTGGCCTTGACTAATTCATATAATCATTCCTAAATAGCCTTAAATTATCAGTTTCAATAACTCACAGCCAGGTGTATCTTTCTTAGGAGCTACCTTGGCTGAACTGAGAAATTGGAATCACAGCCATAGAAATGGTAATTGTAATCATCTAAAACATGGATATATAATTAAAGGGAAAAGATGAAAATACTAAAAAGGATTCTTTAAGTGAACTAAACTTTCTTTTCTGCAACAGCCTAAAGATTTGGTAACTCCTGTTTGGATGGTGACATGGAACGCTTCTATATGCATTAGAACATCTTGGGCGACAAAGCTAGACAAAAACAAACAGACAAGGACAGAAACCACTTACATTATGTGGGTTGTCAGATACATTGGATACAGATTGATGAACCTTTCCCCTGAATTTTCAGATAAAAAAAATGCTTAAAGGAGCCTGGATTTTATTTAGAGGGGTGTCTCCCTCGTGATGGCACCATGTTTAGCTGAAAGGACTACAAGTATTTGGTCACCTCATACGAGCAATGTTTTGGGCCAAATCGGTAATTGATAATCCATGTGGTCCAATTAAATTTTGTGTTATCTTATATAGGAGAGCTGGGGTCAGCCAAGCAGTGCTCTTCTTAAAAATACTATGAGAAAATAAAAAGAATCACACTTCTATAACCATGTACAAGCATATAATTAAAAATCGCAGTAGGACAGCATATTACAAATATATCTATTTCCATCAAACAACATACATAGGAAGTCTCATAATGCATTAAAAGAGAAAAATATATAAATAAAATATCATAAACATGGCATATTGATCCTCAATAAAATAAAAATACCACACAATAACAGTCAAAGAAAATAGAGGTTTGTGTCTGGAAAGCCAGAAACTCACGTTTTAAATATCCATCAAACAAATCAAAAGTTATGCCCTTAGTGGTATCCTTTACAAGCAGTATGTCCACACGCTTCGCATATTTAACATCTGGGCACTGGTGCACCGACACAACATCTCCGATTTTAACTCTCAGGTTTGACCTGACAACCTTGTTCATCCTGATCCTTGGCTTATCAGACATGTAATCTGCGATAGCAATGCAAAGGGTATCCTTCCTTTCATTGCCCTAAAACCCCAAATGCAAAACAAAATAAAAAAGAAATCAACACCAAAAAAGAAGGAAAGAAAAAAAGGAAGGACAATAGCTCAAATGCATTAGTGAATTTTATTTTATTTTTTTAAAAATCTCAATCTGAAGATGAAATATATGTTTGAAATCATGCAATGAGCTCTTAAAATACATTGCCGCAAAATAATTTCAATAGAAAACATCCACCCTAACGTTTAAAATACCTGATTCATATTCACTCTAAGCTGCATTTTGCATAAAAAATATTTAATAAATAAACACCTTCGAGAACTTAAGCCCATGCTTGGCGTTACTTAAATAAGTGTTTTTTTGCTGCTCTTTCAATTGATCAAGTGTAGCTTGTCAACTGAAGGCTGTGTATGGCACTGCTTAAGTAAGTTCTTATTGGAGCTTATATCATATTAAAGCGCTTTTTTTAAGCTATAAGTGTGTTTGGTAACGATGAACAGGTAAGTTCCTATCCATAAAGAGTATAGGAAGATAGCCCATAAGGAGAAGTTGTTGAGAGTAACTTCCCCTTACCACTTATGGCGTATAGGAACGCCATAAAACATATAGGAAAGCCAAATAAACCCAGCTTTCAGGAACCCACACACTTTTTTTTTTTTTTTTTTAATACAATAAACATCCTCTTCACACAAACCCTTGCTTCAAAACAAGATTAAAACAAATAATTCATATACATGCAAACCGTATCGTTCAGAACCCTAGAAACACAAAGAATTCAAAGACAACACAGTTTATTTAAAAAATAAAAAATAAAAAATACCTTGATGAGGATAGTATCGCCATGAACAAACTTTAAATTGAACATCGTATAAGGATGCATCCACACCATTGAATTGTCATCGGCGATGGCCTCTTCAACAATTAGCCAATTCGGCGCCTTCTTACGTTCCGGAGTAGCTATACTGAAACCACTGTCAATTACCTTCCTGCAACTCACGAGTTCCGCCATTAAAAGAGTAAATAAAAAAACCCTAAATTCAACCAAAGATACCTCAATATACTCAAAATATATAAATATATAAGAAACGAAAGACGAAGAAATTGATCGAAATACGATCAATCTGAGTTTGAGAAGGAGTCCTGCGTTACTCATCTTCTAATCTATGAAGGAAAAGAAACAATGAAGATTGGATTGAACAAATCTCCCTCCCTGTAGATTTCGAATTCTACTGTATATAGTTATGGTAATGGGCCGGGTGGTTACCCGGCCCGATCATATTGGCCCTATAATTAGACGGATTTGGGCAAGGGAAAGTGTCCCGTACGGATGGGCGGGGCTGAAATTTAAGGTACGATTAGTTTTCAGACCACGCTCGAGTTTATGTTAGATTGGACCCGCCCAATCTGACCCGACCTATACATTACATGTAATTACCATTCTTTTTAACTTATTAAAACACCTTTTTAGGCCATAAGTGGGTTTGATGATATTAAATTGGTAAGTTTTTATCCATACTTATAAGTAGTAAAGGAAGATAGCCTATGAGAAGCTGCTAAGAATGACTTCTACTTATTACTTGTGTAGGAAATTGTTTATAAACATAAGTAAAATTTTAAAATGACACTTATTTTTTATTTTTTTTTACTTTTTTTGGTCAAATTAAAATGACACTTTTAGCCCCCAAATAAAATAATAAAACTTTAAAAATAACAATTTTTTTTATCTCCCAAGCTTTAAGATAATTGTTTTTTTTTGTTTTGTATTGATATGATAATTAATTTCGTGTATTTACCAAACATATCATTATTTTTAGAATAAACCAACTTATTTTCTGTTGCGGGCAAGTGCTCCCACTAAGTCGTTTATCCAAAGATACTTAACCCGAAGCACAAGGAAGGCCAAATACAGCCTTACTCTTAAGGTAATATCGATTCAAATTTGAGTATTCCTCTTTGTCAAATTGTAGTTGTAGTCTACCTTTTACACCTCTTCGACTCGCCTCCCTATTATTTGGCAAAAGCAATTATCTCAAAAATAACAAAATTATAGCGATTTAAGTCCGGATAAGAAATAACTATCTAGATCTTGAGACAGGTGGGAGGACACGTGAACATCCACGGTCTACGTGCTTGTGAAATGTTATCCATGTATTGAGATGTCTAGAACTTGTGACTATTAAAAGGCCTTAAGATACTTAGTAGTTTTACTTGCCACAGCTTTTCTTGATTAATTGGGGCTGAAAAGGAAAAAGCATTGTACCAAACGTCTATATTTATAGGAAATAAAAGAAGATGCCAAAGTGTAAGGAGAAGCATGTCTAAATCTAAAAAAGCGGGTCAAAAAATCCAAAGTAAAATACTCATTGCACACTCACTCTATTCTTTCACTCTATCTCTCTTGGCATCTGTCAAGTAGTTTGGAGCCAAAAAGTCTCGCACTCCAACTCTTGCTCAGATCCAGCAGGCAGCAGGTGTCTCTCTCTTTCTCTCTCTCTCTCTCTCTCTCTTACTGTATGCTTTGCATTTCTACTCCCTTCTTCTGCCTGACTTAGAAGTTAGAACAGAAACTTAGGAAGAAAGCATTCCAGTATGCAGTATGGTAGGTAAGGTTTCTCATTCTTTTATTTGGTTCAGTTTTCTGATGATTAGGTGAGAAATTGATTTTCCTTCTAGTTTACTGGTTTCAATAGGCGACTTGGTTTTGAACATCCGACACTTGAGTTGGAAATGGTTCCACAGAGGTGGTTTTAGGGGGTTTACTAATTTCAGCTTCGATGGATTTCTGGGTTCCCCCTTTTTTTTGGATTTTTATTTTTATTTTTTTTATTTTTTGGAGATTTATAATATTTGTTTCTTGCTTTGTTTGTTGCAGGTTTGGTTATATTATCTTTAGATTGGGTTTTGTTGTGATGGCTTGTGATTTGTACTGTTGCAAGTGTAAATAGAAAAAGTAATCTAGTCTTATGATGTTGGATATTACTGAAAAATGATTTTTTTTTTGTCAAATGGGTATTGGGGGAGAAGGATCTGAGATGCCGGGTTTAATTTTTTTCTTTTTAGGCTCAGAATGGTGCTTTTGATAGTTTAGGATTGGGGGGATCTGGGGTGAGAAATGGAAGAAATACAGGCTCAATCTGATAATTACAGATCATCTTCTTCCTCGGCAAGTAGTCCTGCAAGTAGAGTTCCATCGAATAACTTTTTCTACTTGAGGAAACCTGGTTCTCTAAGACAACCCATTTCGTTCGAGGATTCGCCTGAGTGGGAAGACACAGAAATCGATGTGCGGGTAGAGGAAGGAGGTGATTCTATCAATGTTGCAACCACGACGGCCTCCCCGGCTCTTTCTATGCTGAATAGCGGGTCATTGCCATCCCCACCTTTGCCAGAGGATGCATGTGTTGCAAGAAAAATTGCAGGGGCTTCAATTGTATGGAAGGACTTGACTGTCACGATTAAGGGGAAAAGGAAGTATTCTGATAAGGTTGTGAAGAGTTCAAATGGTTATGCTTTGCCAGGAACAATGACAGTGATCATGGGTCCCGCTAAATCAGGGAAGTCCACACTACTAAGGGCCATAGCAGGTTTATGTCTCCTAACTAATTGTCATTGTCCCGTACTTAGTTTGAATCTGTGGTGTCATCTCTAAACTGAAATTATTATTTTCCTGCTTATTATAGGAAGATTGCATGATTCAGCTAAATTGTATGGTGAAGTGTTTGTGAATGGGGCAAAGTCACCATTACATTATGGTTCCTATGTAAGTCCAATCAATTTATCTGCTGTTGATTTTTTAACACTTTTTATTCGTCTTGTTTTGGTCCCGAAAGATTGATTACTTTTCTACTTTTCCTTTTATTGCTCAGTTATATTTGATATCTTGACCAAAAATTACCTAGTGGATTTCGTGCCTTGCCATACTCCATATTTGTACTTCATATTTAGCATTTGGGTTGCTCCTGATTTGGGTTTCCAAATGAGGCTCCGTTTTAAGAGGACGTTGATGGTTAGCAGTGACATGGAAAAAAAGTTAGCAACTCCCACGTATAGTAAGGCTGATAAGTTGGATTCATGTGCAATTGAAGTGTTGATTCTTTATTGAGGAGATATCCATGCACATGAAGATAGGAAACAAACGAGATCCTTCAATCTCTTTATATGTCTACTTCTCGTTCATCAAGACGTAAGATTGCTCTCATGGATGCATCAAATACTGGAGTTTAATGTGTGAACATAAATAAATGGCTTCTACTAACTAATTGAGGTTGGAAACATGGCCATTCCAATATATCAAAAACCATATCTTTGACCAGACTATTTCCAATCGATTGCATACATGCCCTTTTCAATCTTCCTCTTGCTCATTTAGATCAATCAACATGCCCCACTCACACCTTCTCATAGGTGCCTCCATAGGTCCCGTTTTACATGCCCAAACCATCTTAACCTCCTTATTTATTTATTTTAAATTTATCTTCTAGTTGGGATACTCCTAGACTCTTAGAAATGTTTGTTCCTTACCTTACGAGTTTGCTACTAATGATGGAATGATAGCTTAAAGGTGCCTTCCTTGGACCACAGGTAGGTCAAGGCACGGTTCAGGCACAGTATTTCTTGATTAAAGCATGGGGCTATGTGAACAGAAAGTCTGGACAGGTTGCGATGGAATGCTAAGTTTAGTTCAGACTTCGGACGGATGATATAATTGCTTCAAGATTGAGTTTACAGTTTGGCACAGATATTGACAAGGGCATCAGCAGATCGAGTGGGGGAGTTTGTCACAGTTCAAGAGTATGGCACATGGTATGGACTGTGACTGTACCATGATGGCATACAATGTAGCCTGGTAGGACTGACATTGGCCAAGTGTGGCTAAATCATTGAGGCTTTTGGGTTTCAACTCTGGGGCATTTGTATATGGTGCGGGTACCTAAATGCGGGCATGATGCCTGGATTTGAGGGAATTGCCAGAAGGTGCTTTTCTATCTTGTGGGGCCTGCATGTTTGCGGGGATGTGGAGATCAAATGGTGAGGTGTTTGCGATCCGACGCAGGTCCATAAGAAACTGGACGATGCCACGAATATGCTGGTTTAGACTTCATAGAAAAACTCCACTTGGAACTCCGAAAAACCTAGTATGATTACATCAGCAATGGTGATCTCTTAGAATTGGGTCAAAGGCTTAGCATCCACCTTGAGGGGTGGTGTTGCTTGGCCTTCCTTGTGCATGGAGTGTGCACAACACAAGCACTCCCCTGGGGGACTTGGGGTTGGGCCTGGGCAAGTTGAAGGGCATGTCCATGGTTTCTTGGGGCTAAGGTTTTAAATGTTGCTATCGCTAAATATGTAGTCACCAAGGGAAATGGGAAATATCGCTCGATATATCGATGTCGCCCAAAAAGTTGGAGAAATGGGTGACACCTTTGGAAAAAAAAGGGGAAATGTCCAATGAAACTTTACGAGGTGCATATTTAGAGATGTTTACACCTAAATAACCTAAAACATTACAAAAAATAATGATGTTAACCAAGTAATGCATTTATAGGTAAGTAAGGGAGTCACTGTTTACATAATCAATTTCTAAAATACTCAAGGAAACATAAATAGGAAGTTTTATATTTAGAAAATAATAACAATAATAATTATCCAACATCCAATAGAAGGTTTTCAATCCAAATACATGGTAATATACATTCAAAACATGTGGCTCGATACCGCATGGTGTTCCTTACGGGCTTAAATTTTTTTGAAATTTTTCTCTAGAAACTATTTTGTACTAATAAATTCACGATTTTGCAACAAGCACAAGATAGGTCAGTAGCTAATAATTATCTAACTAGTTATCTATTACAAATCTGTCCATTTGAAATTATTTTCCTGTTTAAGATATTTAAATTATTTTTTAGTTTTCAAGTAGAAATAAATTTTTTAATAATTTTCTCGTATTTATTTCGTAAAAAGGTTGAACCGATCATTAATATTTTAAGAAATTATTGCTTTATATATCAAACATTTAAAACCATTAAAGTCTGTTTTTTAGAAAATGATATACATCTTTAATCAATTTTATAAAGCAAATAAAATAAATAATTTGAAAATAAATTCATTTTTCAACCGATGCATAACACGCTTCCAAATATGCACATGCTTATTAGAATATTAGAGGATCAAACATTATTAGGTGAAAATCCATGAAATTGCATTTTCCCAAACTTTTTGTGGTTGTTATCTCTCAAATCTACATATTCATAATGAAATTCAAGCCAATCCATCACATACGCAAATTGGCATGCATTGTCGTACAATTTAATACAAATCGAACCAAGGAAGATAGACACCCAAACAAATAAAAAAAGAATTGTAACATGCCTTCACTTGCTTTTAGCAATTTTGAGGAAACACATGTCAAGCTTCATTAAATCTCTATCAAGACGACCTTTGAATTGAAGAGTTAACAAATTACAAAATGTGATTTAAAATTGAAATTTCAAATGTTTATAAAAAAGATTGCGTATTTTAAGCATTTTCTATTGATCGAAATAAGGGGAGACTATCCATATTCGACCTTTTATAGGGATCTACACACAATAGCAAAAGGAAAATATCCCTCAATATCACAATATATCACGATATATCGCTTGATATCCCGATAAATTGGAAAATATCGCTCAATATAACTATATATCACGATATATCGCTTGATATCCTGATAAATTGTAAAATCTCGCTAGCACTACATGCTAGCTTGGGGATAGAGGTTGGTTGTTGTGTAGGCTCTTGCATGCGTTATGAATGCTTGGGTTGGTGGGTCCAGTCGAGTGGGCTATCAATAGGCCACAATGACTTGATTTGTGCTCGTGTAGGGCTTGTACTTGGGTTCGGTAGGCCCTACAATGGTTGTGTGGTGCAGTAGACAAGGAGTAGGGGGGGAAACACTTTCCATAAGCTTACGAAGGCCATGCACTTAGCATGACAAGCTGTGCCAATGCTATGAAGGCACTGTAAGACGAGTTGTCTTGTGTGGCTCGAGCATGACTCGAGGAGTGTGTTGTGGGCTGTATGCTCTCAGTGCTTGGGTGTTGGGGCTCCATGTCTATATAAGTGGTGTGCGATGTGCCCTTGGTGTGTTGCGCATGTTGGCACATTGGCTTGTATGATAGCCTTGGTGGCGCGCAAGATGTGTATGGCTCGTGTTGGCATGCAATGATATTTTGGTTGGGGGTCGTTTGGCAATCAAAGAGCGAAGGTTGTTCGTGTTCAGGTGAGGATCATGGTGCTACAAGCTGATCTGCTACATTAAAAACGTTTTGGACCATGACAGTTGGTATCAGAGCACGAGATTGCCCGTAACTTGCTCTTTGTGATGGCATTTTATGATGCTTAGAAAGAGGTCCTTCAGCTGGGTTCAGGATAAAAGGTCGGATGAAGTCTTCACTTTTCTGTATGCATGGCTTATAAGCAAGTGGTTTAGATCCACCTAAAGGAGGTCCTTCATCAACCTTTTTGTTTTTTTTGCTAGAAATCCTAACAATTTATTTTACTCTTTTATTCTTTTGATCGCTAGAAAGATATCGAAGATCGAGAAGAAGGCCTACTGATCAGATCCTTTGGATCATTTGATCAGGAATGGTTTGGCCTCAGTTTTCTTTGTTTATTTATTGTTATGTCAGACCCTGGGGTGGTGGGTGCAACGCTCATCCTATGCTCCAAAATGGATCACCTGTGGAACAACATAGGAAGTAGAGAAAACCTTTTTTCTGTCCTGTTGCAAGTATTCCTTGTCAAGATTTAAAGTATGTACATTTATTATTGTTAGTATTATCGTCATCATCATCTTTCCATGCACAAAGCTTAATGCGGTGTTGAAGGTATTAACAAGGAGTCTGTTCCAGGGATATGTGGAGAGAGAAATGACACTGATTGGATCCCTCACTGTTCGAGAGTTCCTGTACTACTCTGTGTTGCTTCAACTTCCTGGTTTCTTCTCCCAAAAGAAGACTGTGGTTGAGGATGCCATCCTTGCTATGTCTTTGGGTGATTATGCAAACAAATTGATTGGTGGGCACTGTTATATGAAGGGTCTCCCTAGTGGTGAGAGAAGACGTGTCTGCATTGGCAGGGAACTTGTGATGAGGCCACATATCTTATTTATAGATGAGCCTCTTTATCATCTTGACAGGTATTTTTGACCTTCTTACCCTAATCATATATGTTTTAACATAAATTTGATGCAGTGTTTCTATCTAAGAAGATCTAAGCTACACAACCTGTGTGGACTGTAAAGAGCCCTCCTAACTGTATAAAAAAGCATGAGTGCACATGCAGAGGTTATGGATTGGAGTTTGATGCAAATGAGGAAATTTTCTATGGCCATTTCCTCACAAATGATCTTAAAGATCTGATCTGTGAATCTTTTTTCTGAACTAATTCCCTTTTTTTTTCCTTATGTCTAGCAGAATTGAGAATCATGTTGTTTGATTCATTTGTTCATGTTGAGGTTCGGCCCATAATGTATCCTTCATAATACCAATATATTCTTAATCCTAACCCCTGAACATGGGTCATCATTAGTGCCATTCTGTTGATGCCTGATGGACATCCCATTTTGTCTTTATTCCCCTGTTTTCTTCTAATGGTTGCACTTCCTTTCTGGTCAGTGTGTCTGCACTTCTGATGATGGTAACCTTGAAGAAACTTGCAAGCACAGGGTGTACTCTGATCTTTACCATGAACCAGAGCAGCACAGAAGTATTCGGTCTCTTTGATAGAATTTGTCTGCTTTCAAATGGCAATACACTGTTTTTCGGAGAAACCTTGGCTTGTTTGCAGGTAGATATTTCCATGGATCTGATGCATTTTCTGTTCTATGTTGAGTTTATATAAAGAACGTGATACTCCACAACTACTTTGTGCTTTTTTTTTTTCTTTTTCTGAAGTGCATGAAAAACTCAATACCTTGGAGCTAGTAGACATATTTCTTCTTTTTTGAAATGAATTTAGGCATCTGCTGCTCATCATAATTCTATGGAACATAACCATTTTCTTTTTCTTGATGTAGCACTTTTCAAATGCTGGATTTCCTTGCCCAATTATGCAAAGTCCCTCTGATCACTTTCTACGTGCGATCAATACAGATTTTGACAGGATAATTGCCATGTGCAAAAATTGGCAGGTTAGTGTTTTGGGAATTCTATTGTTCTTGAATCTTAACTGTTACAGATGGCCTGAATAAAAGATTGATTTCTTGAAAAAGTGATTTGGATGGTTAAGGTCATTAACTTGGTGATGATTGGCTTACAAGATAACCTTGGTGGGAACCGTCATGGTGGTTTTGTACTCCTGCATCTTGTAGAATCATTATGGACCTATAATTCATTTTATGCATTATGCCAACAATTTAGTTGAGCTATTTTTTTCTTATTTTGGGCTTAGTTCACAGTCGTTAATCTAGGTAATTGTCATTTGTCATTTGGTGTACTTTTTGTATTGCCATAGGTTCTCCAACATTTACGTTACAGAGAATAAATAATTTTGACAGGATGACCATGGGGACTTTTCATCGGTAAATATGGACACTGCTGTTGCTATACGTACCCTTGAAGCGACTTATAAATCATCAACTGATGCTGCTGCCGTTGAGTCTATGATATTGAAACTCACTAATAAGGTAAAATTCTAATTGCAAGTCTCTATATTGACTGACAGACTCTTTCTCTCTCTCTCTCTCTCTCTATATATATATATATATATATAGATATATCTTTCCATCCATTTGGTTGAGCACAAACGGACATGCACACTCATATTCTTTGTATCAATTTATCTATCTACTAAGAGTCGTGATGAGGTCACCCGCGGGGGACCTACATAGGTCCCCTGCTTGATCACATTACCACATGTGGATTCGAAAAACTGGCAACCTTTAAAAGTTTTACTCGAAAACAAAAACTGTTAGAAATAAGGTTAAAGAAAATATAAATATAAAAAATTAGATAAATCCTAAGCTTTAAAACCTCTAATCCGAAATCCTAAACATTAATTTATAATTCTAAAACCCTAAAAGGAAACATGAACCCTAAACCCTAAATATTAAACTTTAAAAAAAGATAAAAAATAAAAATAAAAACTCTAAAAAAGGTTAAACCTTAAAAGAAAGAGATAAACCTTAAAATATAAAAACCCTAAAAAAAAGATAAACCCTATTTCTTAATTATATATTTTGGATTTTAATTATTTTATTTTATTATAGAATTATTCACTTGAAAGGGTTTTTTTTTTTCTCGTTAAAATAGTGAAACCGCTTGAAATAGTTATAGGTTGTGCCTACTGCCACATGTCGCGCTTTTATTGCGGGGGACCTATATAGGTCCCCGTAGTGTTCATTATCGGTCTACTAATGATCTATTTTTCTAAATATCCATTCTCTATCTACACACACACACACACACTTGCACATTTCTGTCTATAAAGCAGCTTCATTTGCAAGGAGCAACTTTGAGTTAACATCCAAAATAAAGCCCATCCATCCTATCATCCTAATACAATCAGGTGTACACCTTTCATCATTACTATGGTTCGGGGATTCGCCTTCCAAGGTGGCTTTTTTCCTTTGGTTAGCTTCAATGAACAGGATTCTCACTTGTGGCAATCTTAAAAGGAGAGGGTGAAATTTGGCTTCTAGGTGTTGTTTGTGTAAGAAAGAGGAGGAGAATGTTTCTCATTTGCTTCTCCATTGTGAGTTTTC
>JAUPMG010000013.1:9700800-9710907 GCA_031762675.1 Pachysandra terminalis | reverse complement strand
ACCATGAACCAGAGCAGCACAGAAGTATTCGGTCTCTTTGATAGAATTTGTCTGCTTTCAAATGGCAACACACTGTTTTTTGGAGAAACCTTGGCTTGTTTGCAGGTAGATATTTCCATGGATCGGATGCATTTTCTGTTCTATGTTGAGTGTATATAAAGAATGTGATACTCCACAACTATTTTGTGCTACCAAAAGAAGTGCATGAAAACTTGATACCTTGGAGCTAATAGATTTATTTCTTCAATTTTGAAATGAATTTAGGCATCTGCTGCCCACCATTCTTCTATGGGACGTAACCATTTTCTTTTTCTTGATGTAGCACTTTTCAAATGCTGGATTTCCTTGCCCAATTATGCAGAGTCCTTCTGATCACTTTCTACGTGCGATCAACACAGATTTTGACAGGATAATTGCAATGTGCAAAAATTGGCAGGTTAGTGTTTTGGGAATTCTATTGTTCTTGAATCTTAACTGTTAAAGGTGGCCTGGATAAAAGATTGATTTCTTGAAAAGTGATTGGGATGGTTAAGGTCATTAACTTGGTGATGATTGACTTACAAGGTCATTCAGGTGGAAACTGTTTCATGGTGGTTCCGTACTCCTGTATCTTGTAGAATCATTGTGGGCGGCTATTAGTCTTTTTATACATTATGCCAACAATTTAGTTGAGCTATTTCTTTCTTATTTTGGGCTTAGTTCATAGTCGTTAATCTAGGTAATTTTCATTTGGTGTACTTTTTGTATTGCCATAGGTTCTCCAATATTTACATTACAGAGAATAAATAATTTTGACAGGATGACCATGGGGATTTTTCATCAGTAAATATGGACACTGCTGTTGCTATACGTACCCTTGAAGCCACTTATAAATCATCAACTGATGCTGCTGCCCTCGAGTCTATGATATTGAAACTCACGAACAAGGTAAAATTCTATTTGCAAGTCTCTATATTGACTGACTGACTCTTCTCTCCCTCTCTTGCTTTTCTGTTTCTAAATAAAAATTTTTATGGCACTGTATACCCATTTAGATGTATATATCTTTCCATCTGTTTGGTTGAGCACAAATGGACATGCACACTCATATTCCTTATATCAATTTATCTATCTACTAAGAGTTGTGATGAGGTCACCCGCGAGGAACCTATATAGGTCCTCTGTTTGATCATGTTATGACACATGGATTTGAAAAAACTGGCAACTTTTAAGAGTTTTACTCAAAAACAAAAACCATTAAACTTTAAAGGAAAGAGATAAACCTTAAAATCTTAAAACCCTAAAAAAAATATAAATCCTATTTCTTAATTGTATATTTTGGATTTTATTAATTTTTTTATCATAGAATATTTATTGACTTGAAGGTTTTTTTTTTGTCCTTCAAATAGTGAAACCGCTTGAAATAGTTATGGGTTGTGCCTACCACCACATGTCACACTTTTATTGCGGTAGACCTATATAGGTCCCCCGTGGGTGTTCATTATCCTTCTACTAATGATCTATTTTTCTAAATATCCATCCTCTATCTACACACACACATTTCTGTCTATAAGGCAGCTTCCTTTGCAAGGAGCAACTTTGAGTTAACATCCCAAAAAAAGCCCATACATCCTATCATCCTAATGTTATTGTGCTTTTGATGCCACTACAATCACGTGCACACCTTTCATCATTGCTTGTGCCTATGGTATGCGTTGAAGTCAGAAGTAATATCACTAAGCTCTGGCAAAACACTGTCTGCCAGCAATGGGAATGTATTTTCTTCATTGCTCTACAATTTTTCCACTATCTCTGCCTAAACTTTATCAACTCTGGTAGATCTTGTTGGTGTTGAATATTCTTTCCATTCTGTTGTACATATTGTTATCTAATCATACTACTGCTTCTATCTTCTGCATAAGTGAGGTACACTTTTGGGTTTGTAACTATCATGGTGTGGCAATTCTTGACCGACTGAGTTATTTGCATACTATATCAATATTAAGTAACATCTACAGTGTACCGTATCTTCTATTTTTTTTTATAAGAAAATTCTAGGTGGCTCTATAACATTATTAAGCCCATTTATGTCCTCTCTTAGGTATATGAGACAGTTCGTAAAAAAGCCATAAGTTTAATGCTTATATATGTATAAAATAAATATTCTGCTATATTATATAAATATGTTGCTGAGTCCATGAACCCTATTCTGCAAATCTATCTTTTTTTTTTTATCGGTAAATCTATCTTAGTCCAACATTACCTTTACCAATGCAACTTACGGACCCTTGTTTCTGAATTTGAATTAAAACTTTTTGAATATGAAGGTTTAGCTTTTTTGTTAGTAAATTTGATCATTCTTTTGACTCAACCTGCTTATGGAAAAGAAAAGAAAGTTTTTTCATTATCTTGTTAGCTTCTATGATATTTATGTCTTTAGTATTTTTGACATTTACAATTATTGCTGCAGGAAGGTCCAATTCTCAAAAGCAAAGGCAAAGCTGGTAATGCTACACGAATTGCAGTTTTAACTTGGAGATCATTGTTAATAATGTCAAGAGAGTGGAAATACTTTTGGCTTCGTTTGATTCTTAATGTGCTTCTCACGGTCTGTGTTGGTACAATATTTTTGAACCTTGGGCATTCTCTATCATCTGTGGTGGTGAGTTTGTTTAATTGAAAATATTCAAGGGCATTAAGTTTCAGTGTGATGCTTATGAAAAAAATTATATACAATTTCCTATGCACCCCTGATAATGGCTTCATCTTTGTCCATAAACACACACACACACACACACATATATATATATATATATATATATATATATATTTTGTATGTATGTATGTAAATGTACATATGAGGACGAGTTCCCTATGCTTAGCACATGGGAGACCTTCCCTATTCGAACCCTAATATCTCAAAATGTCTCACTTGTTTGGGCCCACAAAAAATGCATCTAATATTTTTCTTCTACATTAGCCTTAATGCAGAAAATAGCCCGATCAGATACTTGTAGCCATTTGATGAAGCTCTAAAATTGTTGACCACAGCATTTGCTAGAATGTCGTGCTACAGTATCTCGTTACAATGTTGTTAACGTGGTCATCAATTCAAGGGCCTAATTGGACAGCTACAAGTGTTCAATTGGGCTGATTGTTTTCATGGAGGCTGACCTGGCAAAAACATTGGATGGGTTTTGTTTTGTTTTCTTTTTAGTTTGTTTTTTTGTGAGCCCAATACAGTGCCAAGTGTCAAGATATTGAGGTGCGAATAGGAAATGTTTCCTAAACAGTGATGGATGTAACTGTAAATATATCGTGATCGCCTCTTAAAATATATCTTTATTTTCGTGCTGTGTTCAATTGCTTTAAGAATTTTATTTGATGGGAACTTCATGAATTTCATGCAGTCTCATTGGGTTTTCTCCTCCATAGTTGTTGGGTTTTTGGATAGTCAAGTGCTAAGTCTGCTTTCCTAGGTTATCCTTTGTAAATTATGTTTTATTTAAGAGAATAATTAATAATAATGAAAGATTAAATAAGATAGAGAAGAGAAAAAGAAGTAGAATAGAAGAGAAAAAGGACTGTTGGCCAGACCTATTTGAACTCTTCAGAATAGTATGTAAATATTCTAAGAAGAGAAATTAGTAATACACCTCTAATTCTATCCCTGGAGCATAGATGTTGTTTGTGCTCGTCTTGTTACATATGTCCAGAAACAGATTCCTATTCAAGGCGTTAGTAAATATGTTACCCAACTGCTCCTCAGATTTAAGATATGAAGAAGCAATCTGCTTCTTTAGCACCATTTCTTTAATAAAGTGGCAGTATGAGTAAACTTCAATATGCTTAGTCCTTGCATGAAACAATTGCCTATTATTTATCTATCTATCTATTTATCTATCCAATGGACAAATCAAAGCCCATCTCTTGTAAAAGAGGTTTTACCTACATCGTTTAACAGGCTGTATGAGCCATGGCCCTATATTCAGCCTCTGCATTTAACCGAGCTACATTCTATTTTTGCTTCTCAATGTTACTATAGTACCCAGTGGTTGATCTCCTGTCGTCATGATTTTTCAGCGCAACCCCCATCACAAAAACCTGATAACATCAATCCCACTAGACCTATACATAAGGCATTTCCCTGGAGTATTCTGCAGACGCCTCAGATTTTGGCACACAGTGTCGTAATGTGGGTGTTTTGGTTCCTGCTTAAACTGATTTGAAACTCCAATAGTAAAGGAAATATCTGGATGTGTCACAGTAAGGTAAAAAATTTTCCAGCAAGACTTTGATACTTTCCTGGATCACCTAGAACTCCTATTCAACTTTAAAGTTGACATCGGACTTCATAGGTATCTCACTAGATTTTGCACCCAAATACTGGATTCTTCAAGATTATATATCATATACTTGTGTTGAGATGGGCAAATTCCATCCTTGGACCGACTACCTCAATACCCAAAACAATCTGAGATGACCAAGGTTCTTGGTGTGAAAATCTTGTTCAAATGAGCTTTTCAATTCAGCTATTCCACTGATATCCCTTCCTATAGCAATAGTGTCATTAACACGTACCACAAAATTATTACTTTATTCTAATGGAGGATAAAACTGAGTAATCAGAATATGCATGCAAGAATCCATATGACAAGACCACTACACTGAACTTATCATGCCACGTTCTGTGTGCTTTTTTATCCAATAAGTAGCTTATTTCAAACTGCAAACCTTATAAAACTCCTGAATAATGTATTGCTTCATATATACCTCCTCTGGCAATTCCCATGTGAAAAGGCGTTTTTGATGGCTAACTGATACAAATATTTGGAGACAAGAATGAATATAAGAACATGCATTAAATTAAGTAACAGGGGAGAAGGTCTCATAATGATCTACTCCAAATGTCTGGGTGTAATCTTTAGTTATAACTGTACCTTTAGTCGTTTGATAATACCATCCAAATGACACTTGATGGCATATACCAAACAACAACCAACAACCTGTTTCCTAGGAGATAAGGTAGTCAGTTTCCATGCATCCCATAATACGTGTGTACAACTTGTTGAACATATTCATAGTTATTATCTGATCATAAAGTTTTAACAGGTTTACCAAATTGAATAAAAATCTTATTATGGAACAATTGGAAAGCAGACAATTTCAAACAATCCTTTATTAAGTAAAGTCATGTCAGTAACTATCAAAAAAAAGTAAAGCCATGTCAGTCTAGAATGAATATCAACAAAGGTCATTAAATATGAAAAACCCAACAAATTTTTATATCTAGCAAGTCCCTATACATCAATATGAACTAATTCGAAAGGATTCGAACTACGACTACTAATGAGAAGAAAAGGACACATGATTATGCTTACTCAACTATGTGGTTTGTGTTGTTATATGTTTTTATGTTTTCTTTCCATGGCTTGAGAGTTCTCTCTTAAGCAATGGAATATGTACTTTCTCTGTTTTACCCTTTTTATACAATTTATCAGTTATCAAAAAATAAATAAATAAATTATGCTTACTCAACTTACAAGCATCACATTCTATTTCGGACAAAGATTGTGTTGACTACTACTTACTCTAAAAGCTTAAGCTATTAGAGAATGGCACAACAGTGTATATCAAATGGTTCAACAGATTGCGACTTGTGGTTTCAATTTTCTGCAATGCTAGGGTTTAAAAAAGTCAAGAGTTTTAGGGTTTTAGTAAGTTAGCAAAGCAAAATTGGTCTAAATATTTGTTAAATTTAAATATCTGAAAAAGCTTCTATTGGAAATATCAAGCAATTGTCTGCTGGAATTTAACAATTAAGTACAATAGACAACAATAACGACAAAATGTCTTATCCCAACTAGTCGAGCTCAGCAACATGAATCCTGTTCCGCCATCCCAATCTGTTAAATACCGTATCTCATACTACATCTGCTAATTGAGATCCAAAATTAGAAACCTAGGGTTTGAGAAGGTGTCTTTAAGGCGTCTCACCCAAGGAGAAGAAGCTGTTGCAGTCAAAATTAGTATATTTCATCCATAGTAATCCTGTCTACAATGATACAAGGTTTATTAAGTAGATGCGTAGACCTGGCTTGCACCTGCAGTCATACATAGGATTGAAGGTAAACTTGTCAAAAGCTGAAAAGTAGGACTTGTGAATGTGACAAGCATTGTACATAGGATTTACATATAGACAAGGGTTAAGTGACATGTTATATTTCCATCTAGAAACCTTTTCTTGGATAAAGTAGAAATGATGCTGTATTAAAATAGAATAAATTTTTTGATCGCTAATAAATACACTCATTTAAAAGATTTACAATTGTGTAAAGAAGATATTTAGAAATGATATGCTGTATTAAAATAGAATAAATTTTTTGATCGCTAATAAATATACACTCATTTAAAATATTTACAAGTGTGTAAAGAAGATATTTAGTAATGACATGTACAGTCAATATTTAAGAAAAAAAAATATAGAGAACTGTTCATGGAAAGAAAATAAATCAACTTTCTCTAACGGTTGAAGGTAAACTTACGTAATATCTTGAAGGGACGTGTTCAGAGATGAATATGCAGCATTGCAATGTGGTATATGTGAGTAGTCCTGTCATTTAGAATTAACAGATTAGGGTTATGGTGCTACACCCGTTCACTAATCGATAATGTTGCTACGGATACACTGTTTCCTAATAAGATATTATTTCTAAGTGGTATGGTGCTATATCATCTCCAACGCTTATGATATTACCTATTCCTCAACAACAACAATAAATCCAGTTTGAAAAATAATCGTCTCAATGAATGCCTAGAAAATTTAAGGATCACTATAGAATAACAAACTTGTTGAACTTACACTTTGTGTGAAAAAAAAATAAAAAAAGAAAGAAACAAAGAAAAAAAGAAAAAGAAAAAGAAAGAGATACCTTCAACTATCTTACCTGGATGTTTAATGCCCTCTTGTCCAGTGAACATGGAGACTTTTTAGGTTCATAACTAATTGAGACATGCAAAATGCAATGCTCCCAAATAATATATACTTTTTGTCACATCCCAAATTTAAGGAATTCTCGTGTAGAACCCTTAAGTTTCAGATATGACTCCCACCCCAAATTAATTTCTGGTGTGGTAATCAATATAGAGCCAAATTACCGAACTTTAGTAAAACTTAAAAGAAATTACTTTACTGAAAAATAACCTATCTATTACATCCAAAACACTAAGGAAAAATCACAGCGAAAAACTAAGTTTAAATCAAATCCCTAACCCTATACATCATATCTAATCTAAGAAAGAAAAAGATAAATCCGATCGCAAAACTCCAAGTAAAAATCACTCCACGCTTCCATCAATTTCAGCCACTTCATTAAATATGTATTGTTCATCTTGTTCTCCGTTTTATTTATAATCTCCATCTAAATTACCCGAAATGTTTGTCATAAGACGTCATCTACACTTAGCACAGTAAGTAAAACAATTAAATTACATTTTTTCCTTTCGATTCTCCCCTTTCCTCATACGAATTTCTTCACCTTCCTTTTTTTCCCTTTGGTCGACCCTCTTTATAGCCACGGAAGGGAGTCGTCAGCCGTCCCCTTCATTCTCCATCTCCATCTCCATCTCTCTTAATCCTTATCTCATTCTCTTCTTCCTCATCTCTTCTTTGATCTAAATCTTCTTCTCATGATTTGCCTTATCCCTTTCACCTCTTTTCACTCTTTTTCAAAACCCTAAGAGAAGAGAAACAAGAAGAACCCATACGGGTTCATCCTTCTTCCTTTTTTTATTTTTTTATTTTTATTTTTTCTTCTTTTTTTTAAATACTAATCTAAATCCAATCCTAATCTAAATCAACTTGTAATTAATCTTAATCCTAAACCAATGTCTGATTACTCCTAATCCTAACCCAATGTCCATCTAAAACCAGTTTTTTTTAATTATCCACCTAATCCCTTATTTTTAATTATTTAAAATATTTACCACAAATACCCCTCTCATCACTGATTTCAGAATTCGACCAAATTATAGCCATTGGAAGGATTTTGCATGAAAAGATCAAATCAGGAGTCGGAATATTTTTCTGACATCCAAAAGTCATGAATTTAATCCCAAAATGATATTAGGGGTAAAATTGTCATTTTCTCTCATGATCTCGAAAATAGGCGATAGCATACTCGTTGGAATGCATTTTCTGCCTAGGATTCATTTATGATGTCAGAAATGGAATTTGGGGAACGACAAAGCACATGGGGTCCACTGAGGGTATTTTGGTAATTTCATGGATTTTGGGGATTTCAGTGAGAATTTTGGCTCAAGTGGGCTTGGGATTGAAGATGAAATGGTGCCAAGCTCAAGCCTCCAGAAGCTACAAAGATCAAAAAGCATTTATTTCGTGCAAATTGGGGTGTATACACCCACAATACTTCTTTAAGGGTCTTCATATTAGATAATGAAGCTCTTGTTTGGTACCTTGGCCCTTTAATAGCAGAGCACACCAAACTAAATTAAAAAAAATGTCCTTGTGGACCTGTCTATTGAATTTTTCTCTGGTCCCCAAGATTTTCTTCAACAAAACACACGCAAAGAAAGAATAGGTACTATCTCAAAGTCACTTATTCTCATCATTTCAAAGAAAAATGTTTGGATGAAATCTTTTTATAAAATTGTCTTAATGCATTATTAGTACTATGATACTATCATGTTCTAGTTTAGAACATGCAACTCTTATTGACCATTACTCTATTTATCTCGAAATCACTTTTCTCTTCTTTCCAAGACAAACTTCTAGATAAAATCTTGTTATGCAATTGCTTTACTGCATAATCAATACTATCATGTTCGAGTTTAGAATTTGCAGCTTTGACTGACCATTACCCTTTCTTGTTTTTTTCATGATGTTTCAGTTGCGCATTATATGTTAATTGTATGCATTGATATGGCTTGGCATAAACACATGGATCTTTTTTCTTCTTTTTATTATCCAAAACTGCAGGGTAGAATTGCAGCAATCTTCACATTTGTATCATTTAATTCACTGCTAAGCATCGCTGGGGTCCCTGCTCATATAAAAGAAATCAAGGTAATCTTGAGTGCCATAATACTTGCTTGATGCTAACTTATGAAAAAAGAAATTTCAACTTATTGGTGAGTGAACTAGTCTAATATGTAGTGTTTATAGTATTTGTTTGTCGACTCATACACCACTTAATCATTGTCATTATTGTTCTTTACAATTATTGCTATCAAATGTTTAACATCATATTAAATTTTGTTTCCACCAGTTGTTCCATTGTTCTTATTTTCAAACATTATTAAATGCTGAACGTATGGAAAGCTTTGTTTCAGGTGTAGATGTGGATATTGAAGAGTCAAGAGAGCATAATTATGTTTGTAAGATTAGAGTTCCTAAAGTGAAGGGAGCTTTAGCCAAGATGAAATTAGAAAAGGCTTTAGCACCAGATCGTATTCCAATTGAAGTGTTGAAGTGCATGGGAGAGATTGTGTATTTTGGTTGACCAAAATTTTTATAGAATTTTGGAGACTCGAAAAATGCCAAATGTTTGGAGGAAGGGCATTGTAGAACCTATACATAAGAATGAAGATGTTCAAAATTGTACTGGTTATCACGGAATTAAGCTTATGGGTCATACCATAAAATTATGGAAAAGAATGATGGAGCAAAAGTTAAGAACAATAACCTGAGTATCAGAAAATTAGTTTGGCTTTATGCCATGGAGGTCTTCCATTGAGGAAATCTTTTTACTTAGACAATTAGTGGAGATTGGAGAAGTTTATAGAAGACGAGAGCCCTTCGCATAGTTTTTATTGATATAGAGAAGCATATGATAGAATCTCTAGAGAATTAATCTGGTGGGTTTTGTTTAGAAAAAAGAGCACCAAATATAATCAGATACATTGAGTCCATTAAAGGCATTTATGAGGGAGCAATAGCTATGGTGAGAGTGTTGGGTAGCAAGATAAATGAGTTCCTAGTAACAATAGGTTTATATCAAGGCCAGCTATGAGTCCTTATCTTTTTTTTTTCGATCGGTAAATAAAGTTTCTATTTAAAAAGCCCTAAGGCCAAAAGACTATACAAAGTATGTATTATGTACATATTAC
>JAUPMG010000013.1:9674061-9685411 GCA_031762675.1 Pachysandra terminalis | reverse complement strand
AGCAGCAGATGAGACAGAACCTGCTAGAAATCCAGCCATAAGCAGTAATTGGGATGGTGCTGAAATGGTTGATGTGGTACTTATATACATTAAAGACGAAATACATGAGACATTTAGATATCTCAGGGAACCAGATAGCATTAATGTGTCAACAATAATAGGCTGCAAAAGAAAATTCTACTTTGACAATATTCAAAGATGTGTACATTCAGTAGGATAAATTAACTGAATCTAAGAAAATTCTTAAGCTAATATATGTGCAATATTATATTCAATTCCCCTTTCAAACATTAACTATTTAGTTGCCAATTAATAATACTTTGTCCAACAGGTTCACAGAAACATGCTGAAAGGTTTTACAGATAATAAAATAAGAAGAAAACAGTTAAGAAGAAATGATAGAACCCCAGTCACCTAATAAAATCTGAGATACTAGCACTTTAAATTCAGTGTGAAAGGATAGCCATTGGGAAATCAGCCTCAGCACTATCTTAGATGGGTATGATGATTCATAGCATTCGAAAATTCTTCTATTCCTCTCTTTCTAAATTGCCCATGTCACAGCAAACGGGCACAACTTCCAAATGACATGAGCTCTCTTGCTTCGATGAATTAGGTTCTAACAGCATAGAAAAGATAAGAGATCATCCGATATAGACAACTGCACTTCAAACTTATTCAACAGTGAAAACCATATCCCAAATGTGAACTGACCGTGGATCAATAACCGACTGAGCTTCACACTTGCAAAGGCTGCACCAATTGAGTAAGGACCAGTTTCTAGAGATGAGGAGGTTGACTGTCAATATTTTATCTAAAGAGGCTAGATCTATGTTACGTGGCTTGGATGCAGGTTTATGTCTAGGTGTCGAACTCGTTTAATCTTCATATAAATGCACAGACTCCATGTTTAGAAGCAGTAACTACATTCAGAAATAACCCATTGGAAGGAGGATATTTATCAGTCCCTCCACCAAGAAGCTATTATTAACCTCTGTGATGTTTCAATCTGAATATTCAATATGAATGAATAAGTTTGTCTCAGATTACAAAGCCCAAACAGTTATAAGTTACATTTATAGTCAACCAGCATAGAAAATGATAGAGAACTGCATCAACTAGCATATTTTGCCATCAATTAGCGCATGCCAAGTCATAATATTCATAAGCAAACAAGTTTAAATAACCTCTACAGTTTAGTAAGCATTCTAAACTCTATGAGACTATGCATCCTACAAACACCACTTGAATGAGACTTTAATTGGAACAAAACATGATAAACATACAAAAAACCCCAAGTTGAGATTGCCAGAAACTAAAATGCCAGTCAATACTACGAATATAAGGTTTAGTTACTACTTTACTAGTAATTAAACCAATGCAGCACCTTATATAGGATAAATGTGTCAATATCAAGAAGACAAATAAAATGTAAACTGATAATCAATGAAAACACCAAGAAGATTATGTATTCCGTTTTGTAGCTATATCTATATATGAGGAAAGTCCTGCAAGATCACCTGATTTTCGTCGCTGCTTTGCTGTTTTTACTGCTGACATATCACCTTTGCTGCTGCGAGTAATGCCTATATTTGCATTGCACTTCAGTGAAGATCCTTTTCCAGATCCTACTTTTTGAATGTTTTGGCTATCAACTACCACCAGTTTAACTGAGTGAGCATCATGTACTGGCTCTTTACTGTTATTTGGAACAGTTGTCAGGGGTGCAGATAAACAATTATCCCCCTGGGAAGGTCGTTTCCTTATATTTTTTCTACGGTCCTTCAAGAGTTGGTGTTCCTTCATGAAAAGGGAAGTATGTTAAACCAACGTGAACAAAGACATATAACTCAAATATAAGAAAGCATATGAGGAAGCAAATACTACTAATATTCAAAACTTACCAAGGCCTCAATGAATATTTTAAACCTTCGCGGTTTCAAGTGAAGCTTTGATGCTTTGCAGCTATATTTTTCCAGTAAAGACCACCTGCAAAACAATTGTAAAAGAAAAAATGGAACACTTTTCACCATAAAAAGTTTCTCAGATGTAAGGCTTCATTTAGTTAGCAATAGAAAGGAGGCTTTCTTTTTCTTAGAGAGGCGGGCTGTACTTGTATTTGGTTAACGAAAAGGCGAATTTTCTTGGAAAACAATATTCTGTCAAGAGCCCTTTGTCAAAATCCATTCCTCAACATCTTATTAAGTGGGCTGAGCTTAAAAACTCATTCAGCAAATTTGATCCTCTGCTTTCCAAGTTGAAAAAGATATTTGGTACAAAAACATAGGTTTTGATTTGATAAGGTTTAGCAAAGAAACTAATTGAAGTCATATATAATGACTATCCTCCTAGAATTATTTACTATTTTCAGTCCTTTTGTCCTATTATTTCTCTATTTTCTGCTTTAAAGATTAAAAAGACATTACACAAGTCTAGTCATTCCATCTCAACAAGGAAACTTATCGACTTGGGGCTTTGAATTATGGTTTGAAGTTTCAGTTCTTAGGGAGTAACAGGATTGGCTTTACCTGACCCAACCAAAGACACAAACCTGATATATACATATATTTTAATTGCTTTTAACTATGATCGAAGAAACCACAAAAACAAAACTAAGGGTGGCAAAATCTGACTCCAAGCCATCTGAACCAGTCTAGCGTTTTGGCAGGTGCATATTCATATTTTTTAACCATTCGACAGGTTGTATTTTCCTAACTAATATAATATAAATCAATAGACAATAACGTGATCATTTATCAAATTCAAAATATTTTACGAAAAACAAAAAAGAATATCCCAGCATTAGACAGGTGGGTTAGAGTTTAGGTTCCTTTTGAAAGTGTTTGGGTTAACCATCTCCAACTTGTTCAACAGATGAGTGGATTGGGGTTGGGATAAGATCCATTAATATAGACACCAAACCCATTACTACTCCTAAACAAAATCAGTCTGAAATGTATTGGATGTACTTTAATGATAGCTTGAAAGAAAGAGAAAAAAAAAATTCAGTCTATTCGTATTTCGTCATCAAAGGCTATCAAAAAAAAAAACTTTATTAGTAGTCAACAGTTACCATCGAAGCATTGCAGCAATAGTATCTTTGGAATTTTTCGCATCTAGGCTAAACCCTGGTCCTAGAAGCTTGTTCATACGTCTTACAAGACGATAGTAATAATGTCTAACCTGCACACATAATAAAAGACATCAAATATTGAAGAGACATAAAAATAATCAGGACTGATTGGAACATGCTTTTTCACTGAAGATGTCCATATGAGTGCAAAATATGTAAAAGATTTGGTTATAAAATCAAGGAGCCCAGTGAAACTAGTCATTGACATAGTCGCAGTCATTATGAAACCAACCAGATATGATAGAGGATTAGATAGACAAATATGGGACCAAGGCTACTGATATGACCTCCTCTGTTATGTCAGACTATTTAGATAAGCAAGACACAATCTAGTTGCAGATTTACTCTATCTCTAGTTCGATTAACCAATACCATTTCATCTCCAATAATACATCACTAAAAATGAAAGCAATATTCAGTGAGCCTGCACAAGCCACACCACTAACTCACATCTAAAAAAGTTCATAATGCGACTCAAAATACTGATAAAAAGATAAAACAACAAAAAAATACGATATTAGCAAAAAAAAAGTAGTGCTATAACAACAAAAAGTAACACAAATATAGGATCTAAATCCATTATTTTTTTGAATTTTGTGGCTTTTGATAATAGAATGTTTCTAATAAGAAATTCAAATCAAACAAATACCAAGTACTAATTACGTAGGTAACCATGAATTCATGATCTTGTTTTTATTTTTTAAAATTAATGGAAATAAGACTAAAGTATATCAAGTAAACGATCTTTAGTTTACATGCATTTAACCGATTCCATATAGTTTTTTGAGATATCTTAGTTGAATTACTTTTACTTATTTCAATTGAGCATAAAAATGAAGATGCATTATTTGTAAACAAAAATAACAGCAATAATGTCTTATCCCAACTAGATAGGGGCACAATCCTGTCTTCAGTTTATGTGCTTTTAACCGATTCCATATAGTTTTTTGAGATATCATAATTGAAGTACATTTACTTATTTCGATTAATCATAAAGATAGAGATGCATTTTTATTAAACAACAACAATAATAACAATAACACCTCATCCAAACTAGCTAGGGGTCAACACAAATCCTGTACAACCATTCCACCTTGTCGAAAACCATATCTCGTACTTCTACATCATTCCCAAATGACTCCATTCACATTCTTTTTTGAGTGTTTGTAGTCCTTTTGAATCCTTCAACTTGAACCATCTTGCACATTCACACAAGTGTCTCTATAGGTCTCAATTTGTCAAAGCCATCTCAACTCACTTTCTAATATCACTTGTTGAGAAAACTTCTGGACTCTAATGGATACATAAATTATTTATCCATCATAGTCTCTCCACATTCATCTCAACATCCTAATCTCTGTCGCGTTCATCCTATGGATTAGCTGCTTGCTAGTTGCCCAACCTTTTATTTTTACAAATAATAAAGCATTCCACTGTTACCTATCAAAAAAACTAATAAAGGAAAAAAAGGAAGGAAAATAGATCCCCTTGATATCATTAAGAACTGAAAAAGGATACAAGTCTACAGGGATGGGCTATAAAATCCATCAAATTCCTTTCTTGGCCTTCGAAAATGCAACAATTCCTTTTTTCCATAATGTCCATCGAATAGCAAGAATCATGGTCCGCAGAGTCACGACCTTTCTGATCTTAAAAAGTGATCTCCATCCCAAAAGAGTGTTAATCAAACTAGCATGCAAGCACCACACAGACTTGCCAAGGAATTGACTTCAAACCTTAGATGCAAATACAGGTGAAGAAGAAGATCCATTATTCCCTCCTACTTAAAAAGAGAACAGCCTTAAGTAAAAGTCTGTCCTCCTCGTAGCTGTCAAATTATCCACCATCAACAAAAAAAAAACATCTTTGCAGTTCAATAAACAGTATAGAGATTGAACCAAGACTATGCCCCTAGTATTCCACTGCCACCACCTTCTATCTTGCCCATCTTCAGCTAAATGATTAGAATATAGAGCTCTAAGTATGTCATATGGAGAATCTTTCTCCCAATTGTTGTGCTCGCGTCTAAAGGTTTGCATCCATGCAACTTGAGTTCCTCCCCTAACAAGAAAGACAATAATGAGAGATCCTTGACTGCTGCCACAGCAAACAAAACAGGGAAGGCTCGTTTAAAGAAGCAGAACCACCCCAAGAATCCTTCAAGAATGATACCTCACCTCCCTCCCCACCTCATAGCTGATGCCTTCGAGAGAAGACTAAAAGATATTTGAAATGCACTTCAAACGCTTACACCATAAGTAACTTCCACTTAACTAATGTCAGAACCGTTATTTCTGACCCCATATTTAGCACTAACAACCCTTCTCCACGTGAAATCCTATTCCTCCCCAAATCTCCAAAGTCATTAACCTAAAAGAGCCTTGTTAAAAGGATTAAATGTCTAAAATCTAGGCCTCCACAAGATTTTGAGTTACACGGTCGATCCTATTTAACCAAGTGACATTTAAACTCATCCTTCTTGCTGGCCCATAAGATGTTCATTTAAAAATTCTCCAATCTCTAGCCACTCCCACAGAAATCCAAAAAATGTGAAACAAAATAAGAGGGCAGGTTTGAAAGAGACCTTTATTGAGAGTCAATTCTGCCACATCTACATAATAATCCCCTCTTCGACAAGGCTACCTTCCTCTCGTCCCTCTCTACAATAGGGTCCCACGTAAAAGATTTCTTAAAAATGGATCTCACAGGTAAGCCCCAAAAAGAATGAAGAAAAGAAACAACTCTACAACCCAAGTTAACCACTAGTTGCTCGTTATTGTAGACTTCATGGACTCTTAAAGTCTGAACATTATATTCGTAAAAAGGTTAATGCTAATGTCCAAAATTGATTCGAAGCACCAAAAATGTATACACGAAAATTCTCAGTTCAAAATAGCTAGCATCAAAAAATCAAATAGTGTCATATATCATTGTAAATGTGAGACTGAGTTGCACTGCCTCATCATCAAAAAAATGCCTCATCTCAACTAATGGGATCGGCAACACAAGTTCTATAGTCTTTGAGGGAAGGAGGAGGAGGATCACCATCCTTTGGACCTTATGCCCGGCGGCTATTGTATGGTCGACTGGAGAGAAAGGAACTGCAGGATCTTTGAGGGAAAGGAGGCATCATTTCAGAGAGTGGCTGATTGGACTCTTTCCGTGATCTTTTTGTGGGCGTCCAATCATATAGTCTTTAAAGAGATGAAGTTTAAAGAATTTAATTGCAAGTGGGGTCTTTTTTGGGATTTATGAGTTGTTTACTTGTATAGGGGATGTTTTTCTCAGTCTTGTATACTTGTACAGTTCTTATTTTCGTTTATATATATACATAAATCACTTTTACTGATAAAAAAAAATCTATAAAAAACCAACTCTTCAGTTAAATTATATGTATCCAAACCATTTTTGACAGTGCTCCATCCAGGTCCCTGAATTAGAGTTCTATTTTTTTAACTCCAAATTAGAGAGAAGAAAAAAGATTTTTTTTTTCAGAAATGTAAGAAAAAAGACTTAACTGACAACAGCCCATTTTTTGCCCAAATCCATCTACAATCATTTTTGCCATCACGTAATGCCACTAAATGGATGGAAAACAGGAGAGAGGCCATCTAATCCAACTGCTGCCAGGCTGCTCCACACCTCATTCGGGATGCCATGTTGCAGCCCGCCCCGTGTGGGATGCCGGGCTACAGGGCTCCCCAAGCATGCTGTTGCGTTGCCACGCGCCCCGTACGGGCTGCTGCCCTTCACTGCTGCACACCCCATTCTTGCTGCTGAGCCATCACTCGCCTTGTGCAGGATGTCGTGTTGCCGCGCGCCCCATGCTTGCGCTTGCTGCTGCACTGTCGCTCGCCTCGTGCAGGATGCCGGGCTGCCGCACGCCTCATTCGGGATACCGCGCCTTGCTGAGCGCCCTGCGTGGGATGCCGGGTGGCAGCTCGCCCCGTGTGAGATGCAGGGGAAAACAGGAGAGAGGCCATCTAATCCAACTGCCTATTAAATAAATTTCACCTAGGGAAATGCTCCAAGAAAAATCATTGTCCTGTCTAAATTAGCATTCATTAATCCAAGCTTCTCTCTGAGCATTTAGATCAAGAAAGCACTATGAAATTAAAGAATCACAACAAAATAGAAACTACCAAAATCTAATTCAATCACGTAACCCACTTTAAACCTGATTCCTTTAGTGAACTGGTTTGAAAAAGTAGATATCCTTCCACAAACCCACTCCATAAGATCCTCTGAAGAGAGTGGGATCCCAATTTTTTTTTTTTGATTAATGAGTGGGATCCCAATTACCGGGACTCCTCCCATACTTGGATGAAACGATCCGTCTCCTAGGCTGTTCCTCTCCTTCTAGAATCTCTACATCCACTTGAGTAGCAAGTCATTACTAAAAACTACTAAATGCCTAAAGCCATAGCCCCTTCTGTAAGTGGGCTACACACTACACTCCAATTCATGAAGTGGTATTTTTATTCCACAATCCACCATAGGAAAACTCTCTGTAATTTCTTCTCCAACCTATCCATTATGGTCTTCCATATAATAATAGCTTTATAGCTTGCTCGAAAGGAATGAAGGAATGACTAAATGACTTGTGGGTAGCTTCCCTCACAACATATCTAAATTCAGCATTTCCCAACACCAAATAACTCACTTCTCACAAGATTAATCTTCAAGTCAGATACCGCCTCTAAACATAGAAAATACACCTAAGTACCATTTACTAAATGTGAGTCTCCATATATGATAAGGTTGTCAACAGCAAAGTGGAGATTAGCGACATTACGTGCTTCAGACCCAACAGAAAAACCATCCAGCAAACTGTGGCTGGCTGCCCTCTTCACCAGTATACTCAAGTAACAATACTGAACAAGAATGCGGAGAGAAGATCGCCTTGCCTCAAACCCCTTGAAGACTTGAAAAACTCAGAGGACACTCCATTAACTAACACCAAAAAGCAAGCAAATTTGATGCATGCCTTTTATCCATGTTTTCTCTATACCTAACTTGCAGAATTACTTACTTCTCCTCATACTCTAGTATCAATGCATTCCTTTGCTATCAATGCTCCATTTAAAATCAGCCTACTACTATACCCATTCCAAAAAAAAAAAAATCAGCCTACTACTCGAACAGGCATTCTGGGTCTGGGAGATAATGGAAGGGGATAGCTAACTTCTCACCCTCATTTGGCTCATTCTAATGCTATAATATAATAGATACTATATTTTACCAATCAAAAAAAAAATTCTCATTATCTCCCTCCTTTTAGAGAACTAATCCAAGATAAAGACAGTGATCAAACTAAGGAATTTCTCTCAATTGCACTGATTCAATATCAGCCGTAATTGCAAGCATCATCTTGTGCATATTTGCATCACCAAGCATCAAGCCAATATATAGATACAGAACCTAAGTATTGGCCAAGAAGTACCACATATTGGTGCACACAATTAATAATCTCATGCTCTGAGGAGGAAATAAAAAGGAAAAAAGCACCCAAAAGTTAAACAACCTATACGTTTGTTGCCATCTTTTAGAAGCCTATTGACTACACAATCCAACACCAAGAGTAATTATTTGACTCACAATGCCCTCCAATGGGGAACCTAAGAACGAGCCAACCTCTTAGGACCATGATTTCAAGTTTGGCCCAATACTGGTATCGGACTGAACAGCTCCAAAATATACAACTTCTATATGTCAATCAGTACATTAATAAAAAGCCTTTACTCCACCCTATATCTCGGATCAGTTCAGTTCGATACCAGTAAGATGATCCATACTGGTAAGTGGCAATACTTCCTAGCAAATCCAATAACAAAAACAACAAAATGCCTTACCCCAACTAGTTGGATCAGGAATGTGAATCCTGTTTTACTTTTACCATCCCAATTTATTAAAAACCATATATTCCTGGCAAATCCAATAAAATGCCAAAATGTATACCACAAGATCAGCATTCCCAAAATTCCAGCCTACAAAAAAAGGTAGATATTGAGTTGACCTACTCCCACTAAATCTTTAGTAATCTAGCTAATTTCCAATTTTATTTTCAGAGTTTTGTTTTATTTAAAAGGCTTCCTACTTCATTTTGGAGACTTTTGACTTGTTATTCAAGTATACAACACTTAGCAAACCTTATATTTTCTTGTTTCCTTTGCAAAAAGTATTCCCACTTTGAGTTGTTATTAAATAACAAGGGAGTTGCACATTGTGAACCATATAAATAATCTTTAAAAACCCACTGTGAGTTGTAATTATATAACAGGGACTGCACATTGGTAAATTCATTTTGTAAAATGTGAAGTCATATCTTGCGTGTTTTCCCGAATCCCAACACATCAAATAAGGCAACCAAAGAAAATACTACCGAGTATTATTAGTACTTTTTTAAAAGTGAAGGGGTGCAACACGAGGACTTCCCAGGAGGTCACCCATCCTAGTACTACTCTCACCCAAGCACGCTTAGCTTCGGAGTTCTGACGAGATCCGGTGCATTAGTGCTGGTATGATTACTACTAGTTATCTCATTAAAGATCCTTTGCACCAAATCATTGCCTCTTCAATAAAGTCATATACAATGATCTCTTCTTTAATTAACAGGTTACTCAACATTTCCCTAAGATTTAACAACTAGCTTTAGCACCTCATTATATTCCTCTTTTTTGGTTACTTCATATCCCAATTTGCCTTATGATCAACATGTTACCGATTCAAATCCTAATTAAGTAATACTTCAAAAATAAGGAGAAATGACCTTAATTTCCTATTTTAAACTCTTTTCCCACAGACATCACATCACAAATTAATCAACCCAGTGACCCATCACATGCAAATAATATTAGTCATACATTATACGGGCATTGAACAACCAAGCAACAAACAACTCTTACTAAGCTCGGATCACATGCTATTGGAACTACAGCTAAGGCAACAACTAAATTTGTGTTACCATCGTATAGCACGAAAGAATCTTAGTTCCTTAAAGATAACCATCCTGTCCCTGGTCATAATCAGAAAAGACTCAAGCCACCTACCATGTGAATGCCTCTCACAGACCCCAGGCCCAAGTGCAAGCCTAAGATCTCTTGAAAATCTTCAGTTAAGAAACCAAAGAAGAATGCATTGTTTCAGAAGCCCAATGATCTTCATGTTGTCAATTTTTATACCCCATCTTAACTGCTTCCTATTAGCTTTCGTGAAACCAAGTTAGCACCTTCAGTCTTTCAATGACCCACCAAAATTCTAAAACCATGCTAATTTTAGCTCATGACCAAACCAAATCCAACATCAAAGATGGGTAATGAATATACTGCCCCAATACAAAATAAATCTAGCATGATTCATTTCAAAGAAAAAAGTCGTAAACCAGTTTATATAAGACCCTGGTGGCCTGGCATGCATCAATATCATCATTTTGAATCAATAAGTCCATATACAGAATATCATGAAATCATATGCAATGATTAGAAAGTGGAAATATAGATTATCTCACTTAAACTTCTTATTTCCTGGATAATAGGTAAATCTTACTTAATAAGGATCCATCTAAAACAGCAAATGATAAAAAGCATTCAGAAGAAAAGCCAATCTACTTGCAAAAAGCATCAGGTCATTCCTTGGTACTTGTTTAGGAATCTCTTGGATCCTCACAAGATCATTGGGATACTAATGGTGGCTATCCTCACGTCAATCTATCGATACAAACTACTGACCCACTGTCACCAATTAGCATTTACCTTGCAATCAACCTCAATGGAACATCCTCCACTCATCAACTCAATGTTCTTTCAATTTCAACTTAAAATTGCAACACAATGTCACACGTAATGTCTGTATCATGGTGAAATTCACTGCAGAAGATTCTTCTTTGCCACTATTTATAGATTCCATGAAAGAGAAATTGTGGAGTTTCATTTGGGTCGCAAGAATATTGAACCCTTATATTTCAAACGTGTTTCCTGCCTGGTAGGCTAATAATCAACCAGAGAGCAGCCCACCCACCATCAGAGTATTTGGCAATTTGAAATCTCTGCAGTCATCAGTAGGTCTATATCTGTTTATTTATTAAATTGAGAGTGAAGATCAAATATTCAGCACAAATCAATCCTAAAGATATGAACATTAATGAGGAAGGAGGATGGAAGACTAAGAAAAGTAGCAATTCCCATGGAGTGGGTGCTTGGAAGGCTATATGTTCAGCTA
>JAUPMG010000013.1:9660367-9673961 GCA_031762675.1 Pachysandra terminalis | reverse complement strand
TGAGTTTGATAGATTTTGGGGGCTGAGATGGGATGTAACTGATTAGCTATATGGGTTAGCTCTGGATTGTGTTCCCCACTCTGTACTATTTTTCTTTTCTTTGTGTACAGTCTTGGCCTTTTGGCATTTAAATATATACTTACCTTTACTGATAAAAAAAAGAATTTTCCAATTTCTATGAACATGCAAGGCTTTTCAATTGGTTTTCAAGTAAACCTGTTCTTCGGCGTCCGATTTCCTTATATACATTTGGCTATTACAGAGATAATGATAAGTACATAGATGTAAATATATATACATACATGTGTGTGAATATGCATGTATGTATGAAGAGGAACAGACACATATGTGTATATATGCACATATATGTATGTGTGTTTATGGAAACAAAGGCATTTAAATTCCACCAAGATCAAAAGAAAATATAGCTGGAAGATTTATAGATCTACATTTCCATATAAATGTCCTATAGTAATACAAAATTATTATGATGCTTGAAAATAGCAAGCAAAGCAATTTACCTGATCCTTGTTTTTACTTTGGACACAGGAGGTGATCTTCTCAAAATTCTGAATCAAGAAATACAATGTCCAAAGTTAGTATGTATCAGGAAGAGAAGATTTTTGTTAAACTCCAACAAACATGAAAAGAGACGTGCCTTGCCAACTTGCCGCAGTGCATTGAAGAAACTTTCTTCTTCTTGACGTGTCCAGGCAGCCCATTGACGTGTTGGCTTTTTCACTGCAAAAGAATTAACATGCTAATGAAGAGTACAACTTTGGACACGCGCATGCAAATACATGCACATGCGCACACACAAACATTTTTTTTTTTTGCACAAACACGCATGTGCACAGCCACACACGTGAACCATGCCCAGCCTCTAAGAGAGAGTGAGAGAGGAATCTAGTTCCCTATTTGCAGAAAAAATAAATAGTGAGCCCTTCCTATTTGAGGTTCTGAAACAATAGAGGGGAGGAAGATTGAAAAAGGACTTGGATCTGGATTTATCAGGCCAGTGCTCTGTGTGGCAGAAAAAATCATGTCCCATCAAGAAACTAAATCTATTGAGTGTCAGCATGTAGAGAGAGAGAGAGAGAGAGATGCAAGAAACATACCAGGCTGTTGTGGTGTAACAACATTTAGAGAGGAAAAGGTAACATCAGAATCCCCATCCTTAATAAATGCCTTTTCAGATGGAAGGGTTGACTCACAGTCCAAAGAAACCTTCATCTCATTCTGCATCTTGAAGACATCAAAAGAACTCTAGATTATCATTTTTTTGCTCCAGATTTCAAATCCTCAAATAATGCTCCATTTGGAACCCAAAATCAGTCCACCATTCAAACTATTCCAAGCTGGTAATGACACAGAAAATATAGCTCAGTTCCAACACTGAGGAACGAGAAAAACTCGATGAGTACCACCACAGCAATTATCTTGGAAAGATATGACCAGGCTGTTGGCACAAACAATAGGTACATGCATAAATACAAGCACGATAACAGATATAGATACTGAAAAGAGATGCCATTTACTGTCATCTAAAATTTTGATTTTAAAATTTCACTAAACAATGGTAAAATTTCAAAGAAATTTTCGTTTTTCCCCTCTGGGGAAAATTTTCTAGAAGTACTCTATTTTCATTTTATTTTTTTAAAATTTTCGCACTGAAGTTTCATTAAAAAAAATTACCAATTTTCCAAAAAAGTTTAACGGTACAAATTTTACAAGTTTTCACCGAAACATTGAGATTCTGCTAAATTTTGGACAAGGGAAATTTTTTCAATTGTGAAAAAAATCAAGAAATCATTTTCTTCAAATTCATCATGATCATTATACAATATGAGGAACTCAACTTGCTTTGTGGTGAGTAAAAATCATTTAAACTTGGTGTCCAATGTCTAGTGGAAGTATCTGTACCAATTCTGTATGGATTATTTAACTATTTCTCATTGGTCTAGCATAAAACTAGATGAAATGCATGTATGTGCATTGATTTTATGCAATTCATACAGATTTGATTTAGCACAAAGGAGCAAACTTTTAACTTTATGCAATTTATGTTTATTATATTTTGGCTGTTCTTTTAATTGTTGGTTGTTATTTGTGTTTGTATTTTACTCATTTGGCTGCTGAAAACAACTTGAGAATTTTACTTGTTAACATCAATACATCATTTATACCTGTTATCACATACCTTTACATTTAAACTTGTCTCGCTAAGTGTAAGTAATTGGCTTTGGTACCATTTTGGGACATTAGTATGTAATTATGTCCCTACTAAATTTTTCCTAAATTTTCAATGAAATTATATTATTTTTCTCAAAATATCCTTCATTATTCACTCAACTAACACTCTGTCAAGTCAAAAGATTCACTCAATTTTCCCCCAAATTTTCAAAGGTGTAAACTTTTTCTCAGAAAGGAAAGCCTTCCTAATAATGAAGTTCCCAAAATATCTAGAAATGAAATTTATTGCAAACAATTCTCATCCAACCAGCTACTTACACAATTCATTCACACCCCAAATTCTTGGCCAAAACAGCACTCAGAACCATAATGAGAAAACATATGCTATGAAATAGCTTATGAATAAGAACAAGAACTATTCATTGAAAATCTGAAGAGTAGCAATCCAAAGCATAGTGTAAAGGATCAGCCGATCCAACTCAGGATGGGCTCGGGATGATCTACGATCCCTAGCCGATCCCTACAAAATTTCAAAAATATATGACTCAGACCGAAAACATTACAGATCGTCCGATCCGGACAATCCGTATCGGAATCGACTATTCGAATCGGATTATCCATTCTGGATCGTCCGACCCACGTGAGTTTTTGTTTCGCTTTTTGTAACTCTTCTGTTTTCAAATTTGAAAACTATTCTAAGAAAAGAATAAAAGATAATTACAAAATTTGTCTAAAGAAGAATAAGGATAATTACAGATCTTGTAGTTTCCTTAGTAAAGAAGGAAACTGACCAAGAGAGGCTTTAAATCTTAAGAGAGATCCACATATAATAGCTTAGTGCCTAGTTGGATTGTGAGAGATTTTCTACTTCAATAATGGAGAGATTTTCTCTTTCCATGAGTTGGCTTCTGATAATTGACTGTTGGAGAGACTTTCTCCTTCAATATCTACTAATGAGGGGATTTGAACAGCATCCTTGATTCACGTATAAGAGCTCTCCTCCCTTGATTCTCGCACAAGAGATCTACTTCAATAAAGCTACCTAGCTTGCCTTTAATACGTTGGATTTAAAGCTGAAGTTTGAAGTACAGCTATGGACACCACACAATAAATGTTGTTGACCATGCTTCTAACACCTTAAAATTTAATCCAATCATTGAAACTAACGATAGAGATGAGAGGAAAAACAGCAATAACTAATTGGGATCAGCAACATGAATGCTACTATGCATTCCTGCTAGTTTAAACCATATTTTCAATTAGATTATGTGCCTTTTCTAGCTTTGTTTCAATTTCCATCCAGTCGAACCATCAACTTTCACCAACAATAACCTCTTAAAACATGCTGCTTTTTTTTTTGCCGTTGAACATGCAGACCATATCAAACTAACTTCCATATTTGGTCAAAAATCCATATTCGGTCAAAATAGAGAAGGAATCTTTTCCTTTCGCATATCCTCTTAGGGATACAGTTGGGATCGGCCAATACCAAGTTTAAACACTATGATATAAAGATCTCAACAACACAATAAATTTTGTTGACCATCTTCTAACACATTAAAATTGAATCCTATCATTGAAACTAACGATAGAGATGAGAGTAAAAACAGAAATAACTAGTAGGGTGATACAAAGATCTCAACACCACACAATAAATTTTATTGACCATGCTTCTAACACCTTAAAATTGAATCCGATCATTGAAACTAACGATAGAGATGAGAGGAAAAACAGCAATAACTAGTTGGGATCAGCAGCGTGAATGCTACTATGCATTCCTGCTTGTTTAAACCACACTTTCAATTAGATTGTGTGCCTTTTCTAGCCTTCTTTCAATTTCCATCAAGTCCTTCAGGAACCATCAACTTTCACCAACAATAACCTCCTAAAAGATGATGCTTTTTTTTTTTGCCGTTGAACATGCAGACCATATCAACCTACCTTCTATATTCAGTCAAAAAATAGAAGGAATCTTTTCCTTTCACATATCCTCTTAGGGATACAATTTGGATTGGCCAATACCGAGATTAAACACTATGATACAAAGATCTCAACACCACACAATTAATTTTGTTGACCATGCTTCTAACACCATAAAAATGAATCCGATCATTGAAACTAAAACAGCAATAACTAGTTGGGATCAGCAACATGAATGCTACTATACATTCCTGCTTGTTTAAACCATATTTTCAAGTGGATTATGTGCCTTTTCTAGCCTTCATTCAAATTCCATCAAATCCTTCTGGAACCATCAACTTTCACCAACAATAGCCTCCTAAAGGATGCCACTTTTTTTTTTTTTTTGCCATTGAACCTGCAGACCATATCAACCTACCTTACATATTCAGTCAAAAATAGAAGGAATCTTTTCCTTTCGCATATCCTCTAAGGGATACAATTTGGATCGGTCAATACCAAGTTTAAACACTGTGATACAAAGATCTCAACACCAAACAATAAATTTTGTTGACCATGCTTCTCACACCTTAAAATTGAATCCGATCATTGAAACTACGATAGAGATGAGAGGAAAAACAGCAATAACAAGTTGGGATCAGCAACATGAATGTTACTATGCATTCCTGCTTGTTTAAACCATATTTTCAATTAGATTATGTGCCTTTTCTAGCCTTCTTTCAATTTCCGTCAAGTCCTTCTGGAACCATCAACTTTCACCAACAATAACCTCCTAAAAGATGCTGCTTTTTTTTTTTTGACATTGAACATGCAGACCATATCAACCTACCTTCCATATTTGGTCAAAAAATAGAAGGAATATTTTCCTTTAGCGTATCCTCTTAGGGATACAATTTGGATCGGCTGATACCAAGTTTAAACACTATGATACAAAGATCTGAACACCACACAATAAATTTTGTTGACCATGCTTCTAACACCTTAAAAATGAATCCGAACATTGAAACTAACGACAAAGATTCGAGGAAAAACAGCAATAACTAGTTGGGATCAGCAACATAAATGCTACTATGCATTCCTGCTTTTTTAAACCATATTTTCAATTAGATTATGTGCCTTCTCTAGACTTCTTTCAATTCCCCTCAAGTCCTTCTGGATCCATCAACTTTCAACAAAAATAGCCTTCTCAAAGATGCCGGGTTTTTTTTGCCCGTTGAACATGCAAACCATATCAACCCACCTTCCATATTTGGTCAAAAAATAGAAGGAATCCTTTTCTTTCGCACATCTTCTTAGGGATATAATCGAACTTTGCTTGTCAACTTTAAACCCATATCTCAGACACATAATACTGCGGCCAATTACCTACTGAATAACGTGTATTTTGCATATTTGCCTCAAAACACTTACCCGAATCCTCAAAAACCTTATGCTTAATTAAGTACGTCTTTGTCTTTAGGCAGGTGATTGGTTTGGTGTTAAGGGCACAATTCTAAACTAAAACCACTTCAATAAACACAACAGAGAATGCACTTCTTACCAAATCCTGCCAAAATGTGCAAGATTTCCATTATTAAGGTTCTACCAAAGAATATAACAAATCTCCCTCAATCAAGTGTTTAGGGAAACCCTAACAGAACCAACTTCGGCTTAAAAATCTACGTCTATGAAACACAATCAACTAAAAGCAAACAAAAACAACAAATGTGACTATTATTTATCAAAGCTTGACAAGATTGAGATTCAAAAATAAGTTATAAATAAAACTAGGGGTTCGAACGGCACCTTGTTATACGATCTCTCAATCACATCAAATATCAAATTTCTATAACACGAAAAAATTAATCAGGCGTTCGAATTTTCAATACCTGAAGGTGTTCTCAACAATCAACCAAACCCTCGAGTCAGTAGTTCGAAATTCAGATGAGTGAATGTTACTGGTGAACGGAAAAAAAAAAAAAACCGGCGACAATTGTCGGCAAAACGACCGGAGCGAAAAAGCAAAGAAGAGAGAGAAAATACAAGAAAATTTAATCAAAAAGGGTAAACGAAACGAAAGAGCGTCATTAGTTAATTACGAGGACAAAAGAGGGAATTTCGTCTGTCACAAGATATTGTTAAATCCTGATTCGGAATGATGTATTGGAGGCAACTTTTTTATGTACCGGACGCTATTTGAAAATCCCCGCTTCTCCATCTATGTGTATGATCAAATCCAGATCAGATGCTCAAATAAATTTTTCACATAATAGATATCTTTCTCTTGATCAAATTGGATGACTATTGGTACATTGGCAAAACCTAATATATATATATATATGTGAACGATTTGGACTCATATAAGTTAAAATATTATATAAATTATTATTCCATAGAGTTTTTATCAAATGAATGGTCTGGATTGGCAAGATAATGTCTTTGTGGGAAAAATAGTCCTATCACAACTGATAAAAGATGTGTGTGGCATAAAAGTGTTGATAGTATTTTTGGTGAGTGTGTCATGTCATCAGGAATGATGATATGACAATACTCTTGGCCATGTCAGCATCCCTACCACTGTACAGTTGACATAAGTGAAACTTGTTGGTTTTGATCGATTTGGGTCAAATCGGCATTTGTCATAGTTAGACTAGACTATTTGACCATTGGCAACATTATTAGACCATTGACTAGGTTATTTCACCATTAGAAGAATCATGTTGTGCTAGAAGTTTTTGTCATGAGAAAAACCGCTAAAAATAGACTTAAAACCTCTCAAAACCCAAAAAGTCAAATGTTCCGAACATCAGGAACATAGTGGCCCCAAGAGGAGGTGTTTGAACGAGGTCCGGGGGGGCGGGCCAAAATGGGCTGGTCGCCCACCCCTTGGGCTACCAGAAAGTTCTGGCATAAACGTTTGTTTACGCTAGGAGCTCCTAAGGGTCCGATCTAAGTGTGGTTCGAACCCGGAAGCTCCGTATTCCCATTTTTGGACATGCTCTATCTCGTGGAGTGGTTACGCCGAAATTATAAAACCTGAAACTTACCAAATTGAAAAATCTTACTTTATGCTAGAAGGAAGCCTTTCACCAAAAGGACGTCAGAAAGCAGTTTTACACCAGAAAGTTGCCAAAAAGGGCTCGAAAGCACTAGTGCTCGGTACAAGTATTTGACATGATATAAATCACCCTACAAAGGGTATTGTCAGGACTTAAACTATCTGACCAACTAATTTTGATAATGGATACTGATTAAATATGTGTTATTTTGATATTACATTTGCCCAAAAGAAAATCTTCATGACGGGTGTAAGCCCACTTCTAGGGGGTTTACGTGGTTCTTAAGTTGTGGCAACCAAGGGCTTAGGTGTCGTCAGTGGCCGCATTTGAGCCTGGCATGCCGACCAAGGAGTCGATAAACGACAAACAAGTGAGTTTTTGGCAGATTAAATCAGCACGCCAAAGTTTTCGATGGATTGAATCGACACGCCAAAAGGTGAAGAGTTGTGTTAGATGGACCAGTCAAAGCATTCATATATGAATTAAAACTCCCATTTCCTATTATAGTGGGAATGGGAGTTAAAAAAGAAAGTAACTCATTCTCCCATTATGGGAAAGGAGTTACAAATAGGAGAATGGCTAGGATGATAACAAGTGTCTCCATCTTATGACTTGCCCCATTATTAAAGGAAATATAGAAGACAAGACATAAGATCTCTTGTACGAGAATCAAGGGAAGAAATCTCTCAAATCCAGCTCATTGACGGGCATTGAAGAAGAAAATCCCTCTAACGATCAACCGTTAGAAGACAACAAATGGAAGGAGAAAATCTCTCCAATATTAAAGGAGAAGATCTCTCCATTAAAAGAAGACAATCCAATCCAACTCAGCAAGATCTTATGTGTGGACTCGACCAATTCATGGAAAGAGAAAATCTCTCCAACATTTAAGAAGAAAATCTCTCCATCATTAAAAGAAAAGAAACCAACTCAGCATCAAGCACGCAGCAAGCACTTTTGCGTGAATCGTTCCGTTTAAATCACAGTTAGTTTCCCTCTTTACTAAGGAAACCACAAAGTCCTGTAATTATCTTTTTTTCTATCTTAGAATAGTTTTTCAATTACCAAACACAAAGATTGTACTGTTGTAAAATAAAAGTTATAAATAAAACACAAATGAAGCTCTCCAACTCACGTAAAGAAAGAGATTCAAATCTCAAAGACAGCCTTTTCTTTCATGATATCAAATTTTATCCGTCAGAAAGGATAGCAAGTTTTTTTTTTGCCTATCCTCATAATGGCGTCATCCAGTTCACATAATACTTTGACTTTTTCCTACCCGTCATCATTGAATGTTGGGAACTTTTGTTACCCTAAAACTCACCCAAGAAAACTATCCTTTATGGAGGGAGCAAGTCCTTGGACTTGTTGAAATCCAAGACATATTTGGATTTCTCAATGGAGAACAACCTGCACCAAATTCGACCATCCCATCCCCAGATGCACATGATGGAAATGGCAAGATGGAGGTTCCAAATCCTGCGTTTGTACTTTGCAGCAGTTGGATCGGTTGCTTAGAGGGTGGATAATCGACACACTTTCTAAAGAGTGCTCGGCTTTGTAGTGGGCCAAAAAACTTCAGCAAAGGTATAAAATACACTCAAAGAAGCTTTTGCACAAAAATCATACGAAAGGAAGCTCCAACTCCTCCATCAATTCCAGCATATGCGTAAGGAACCCTTAACTCCTTTAAGTGATTACTTGCGAAAATTTAAAAGCCTTTGTGATAATCTTGCTGCTATAGGTAGTCCTATACATGACAAGACAAAGGTGTTTACATTATTTAATAGATTAGGGCCTCGATATGAATCTTTCTCCACAACTATGCTTAAACCACTTGTGCCATCATATAATGATGTTGTCCCTCTTCTACAAGGTTTTGACACTCAAGCCATTCAAACCAATCCAGTTATACAACCCATGGCCTTTTATGGACAAAAGAATAATGAGAAAAAATGACTGACCCAACAATGAAGGAAGCATCATCATCTCTAAGGGAAGAGGCTTCCCTCAAACCAGCTCTAAGGGAAGCATCTTCACCTCTAAAGGAAGAGGCTTCCCTCAAACCAGCTCTAATTCCAGATCTAATGAGACTACAAGATCTAGTATTCCAATGAATGACAAGACCTTCATAAATGTAACTCAAACAAGGCTTTACGGAAAAAAATAATAATAATAGGTTGAAAGGTGGATGTATGCCAGATCTATTCTAAACCAGGATATATAGCCATGGAGTGCTGGAATCGATTTAATCATTCCTTCCAACCAGATGACATTCCTTGAGCATTTGCTGCCATGACTTTATCAAATGAGGACTCTGAATGGTTCACTAACACGTGAACATCTTCCCACATGACAGATAATGTAGGTAAAATTTTTAATTTAAAAATATATCCTGACTCACATAGTGTTATGATTGAAGATGGCTACACTATTGCAATCATACACTGAAGATACTAAGTTTGAGTTAGGAAATCAATCTCTTATTTGAAAAATGTGTTACTAGTTCCAAGTATGAAAACGAAATTACTTTCCGTTGGATAGCTTACAACTGATTTTCCTTGTAATTTTGAGTTTTTTGCAACCGGTTTTGGTGGATTTGTGTGTTCGGTCGACCCAATTGGGCTGACCCGTTTAGGCTGACCCGGTACACCACTTAATGAATGGTACGTCCATGCTTGGTGTGAGACCAAGTGTGACTTGGTATCAATCTCCTAATGAGATTAGGATAGAGTCCAGGATAGAGTTGAGTTGAGTGTCCTATTTAGGAGACTCCTCCTCCCTCCCAATGCTATCGACATTTTGGTGAATGTCAACCCTATAGAATCTCTCTTCTCTCTTCATCTCTTCTTCCTCCTTGAGATCTGGTTTTGCTACTTAGATTCTCATACAAAGATCTGGTCGTTTGAGTGTGTGAACATTGTATGTGGTTCTAGTAATCACATATTCTGACATGGGACATATTTCGGTTTAATTGAGGTCTTCCGCTGCAGATCCGGGTTCGTTTGCATCGAGGTATGCGATCCGATTCGTCTACAACCTTTAGGTTTTGTTATAAAGGACAGGACAACCAACCAAGTATTGACAATGGGGAGTAAAAAGAGCGATCTTTACACCCTTGATACACCGAAAGTGGCATTCTTTTCATTCAGATCGAGGATGGTCACATAAGATGTATGGTGTCACCACTTGGAACACCCGCACTTGTCTTCCATATGGCCACTTCATTCAAGAGGTTTGATTAAAATAAATCAGAAGAATAAAGGCAAATATTTCTATGACAGTTGCCAATTAGGAAAGGCTAGCAAACTACCTTTTAGTCAATCTGAAATATATAGTTTATTATCTTTTGATAGAATTCATTGTGATTTATGGGGCCATGGTCCTATTTTATCTTATCAAAAGTATAAGTTCTATGCATACTTTGTAGATGATCTTATATGATTCACATCTCTATTTCCGCTAAGAAAAAAAAATCTTATTGTTTCTCTTGTTATATTATTTTTGAAATATATATATTTCAATTAGATGAGGAGAAGAGTTTGAAAAAGGGGATTTTATTACTCATTTACAGTAATCTGGAATGCAACATTAACAATCCTATCCAAGCACCCCTCAACAAAATGGGGTGGCTGAAAGGAAACATACACATATAAGAGAACTTGGTGTGACCCTAATCTTTCATAGTGGAGTTCCAAAAGAATATTGGGTTGAAGCTTTTGGAACAGCTGTGTTTTTGATGAATCAGTTACTTTCAACCTCTCTTGGAATGACATCCCCTTTCAAAAAGATGTTTGGTAGACATCCTTAGTTTTTGGATGCAAATGCTTCCCGTATTTGTGGGATTTCAAAGTAAATAAATATGATCCAAAATATTTACCTTGTGTCTTCTTGGGGTACGGTGATAGGCATAAGGAATATTGATGTCTCTACCCACCTACAAGACATATGTATGTGTCAAGGCATGTTATCTTCAATGAAGAAGTCTTCCCTTATAACAACCCGTCTACTATACATGACAAGATACAAATTGAAGGGGAAATGATTACTTTTCAAGAGTGGTTAATTTCAGAAAAAAAAAAAAAAAAAGTGGTACCACACTAATACAAGACTCTATTCCGTCAACAGTTGTTCGATCATATGAAAATCAAAGTTTAAAGTCTATTTTTCCTATGCAAACTAATAACTAAAGTGTTTCCTTAGAACATCAATGTTTAGATCATGGTGAAAGTTTACCTCCAAGAGATTTAATAAATAAGGGACAATCACTATCTGAAACCAACCATATATAACCGGGTACCGAGTAGCTTAAGTGCCAGTCCATGGGACAATCCCAACAACAACCAATTCTGCTCATTCTCAAGCCACTACAAGCCTAATTAATGCTTAGACTAGTGCTAGCAAATACAAGCCACGACCTAAGAATCAAAAGCTGATAACGCCTGGGACAAGACACAGACTAGCCCAAGTGGATGCGCATGGGCCACCCAAGCTAGCCCAAAGCCTCACACATGGACTCGCACCAGCACAAAGGCCAACACTAGTGTGCGGGGCAGCCTATACACGCAGCTCGACACTAGCGCGCGGGTCGACACTAGCTTGCAGGCCTGCCTAGACAAGCAGGTCGACACCAGCGTGCGGTCTAGCCTACAGCAGGCCAAGACCAGCATGCGGGCCGACACTAGTGCGCAGGCCAGTCCAAAAGACAGACTAGAAGCCTATGCACAAACTAGTCCAAGCGCAAACACTCAAGCCAACCCAAATTTATGTGCCCAAATCGACACAGAGGGCTTTGAACAGGCCAATCATAGCACAAGCACACAAAATAGCAGAGGTAATTGCACACAGGTCAACTTAGATGAATACTGCTCATCTGCTCACAAACCGCCACAAAACTTAGACAATCCTTCTGTTGGTTGTCTGTCGTAGTTCTTAGATAGTCCAAACCAAAGCCCAACACCACCTATGTCAAGCTCATCTCAGCCAATCATTGGCCATGTTGTGGCTAGTTCAATACCACAGGGAATCACTAATACCCCTTCCATCAATGACATGATCACTCGCCCACGTTTAAAATATCATGGGAAACCTTAAAAATGGGAATTTTTGTGAACAGTTGTAGAAGTTCATTTATAGCATCTCTAACTCTTTATCTTAAACGAAAATTGAAAAGTTAGAATTGGATGATATTTTGGTATTAGAAAGTTGGTTTTGAGAAGAATAAATTACTTTTTGGCACTCTCCGAGACTCCTACCACTATGTAAAGATTAGGGGTGTCATTTGGTTCAGTTTAAACTAAAAACCAACAAATCAAACTGAAAAAATCTTTTTTTTTGTTTGGTTATAGTTTATAAAACAAAAAACCAAATTAATTCAGTTTGATTTTTGGTTAAGACTTCGACTAAACTGAATTGAATCGAAAAAATCAGAATAGATTATATCTATATATGCACATATACACGTGTGTATGCGTGTTTTATATAGAACATAGTACTAATCTTGTCAAACCAAACCGAAAAATTGAATTTTTCGGTTTGGATCTATTTTCAGTTTTATTCATTATAGTTAGTGTCACATCACAGACTTAGGAGATCTCAATGGAGCCCCTAAGAAGTCTGAAATACGACTCTCACCCCATTCCACATGGGAGGGGTAGTCAATACATTGTCAAATAATGAAAATATAACTGAGATTTTATTTAATATTGAAATAAGTGTCAAAACTTAAGTCATTACATCAAAGCAATCATAACATAGCAATAAGTAACAGGAATCACTCCTTAATAGTCCATAGGACCAAAATAGGTATATTGGGATAGCTAGTCCCTCAACTCTAGAAGTATTTTCAAGTCTCCTCTCCTATTATGATTTCTAGATCATAATAATCTATGAAAAATTCTCAAAATCCAAAAGTATGGATTCACATGCAAAGGGTGTAACCTTTAGACCAAATCCACGGTCATAGGCATAATGATGTGCAAGTAAAATTGTGCTCATTAACTAAGCATACCAACCATGTGTACAATGTGTAATATAACTAATTAACATGCTTAATAGTAATTAAACATGCAATACTAAGCATATCAAAATGCCACATGTCCATCAAGTATAGCCAAAAGGTCCATAAGGAAGTGAGTAAGAGAAATATGCAAATTCGAGCAAAAGTAATGTTAGAGTCAGTCTATTGGGATCAAAATACATTAGTACATGAAATTTCAAAACAAAAGGACCATATTGGTCTTTTTCGGCGAGCCGAGGGGTTATTGCACAGATTTGGTGTACCTTTGGCAGCCTTTCGGCGAGTCGAGGAAGTCGCCGAGGGGTCTGTAACGACCCGATCCCTTAAAAGGGTAGCAAACCCTATTTTGAACATTATATATATAATAAATGACAAGTGCATGGACAATTAGAGCAAGAATAACCTAGGATGCATAACATGTGAA
>JAUPMG010000013.1:9637885-9660267 GCA_031762675.1 Pachysandra terminalis | reverse complement strand
CCCGATCGATCGACTGTGTATTTTGGGGACAGAAGATTAATTCTGGTTATGAGTGATAACCATGGTTGAATTTGATGGTGTTATGATGTGTATTGATGTAATAAGATGTTATTGAGATAATCAATAATTAAAATGACTGTTTTACCCTTGTGAGTGATGATGAAATCATTGGATGTTGTAAGGTATTTTTTGTTAGATATAGATGAAAGGAGTGGATAATTGAATAATTGTCCAACCTATGTTGGATAGTGTATGATCAATCTATAGATTTTGGTATGACTAGAGAAAGGAAACGACGAATATCCTTAAATGATAGCTGTAAGGAATGATAGAGGATGATGGATGGGAAAACTGAGATAGACTTACTTGTTGATAAAGTAAGTGATTGTATATGGAGTACTCAGCATTTGATTAAGGATTCCTCAATTAATGGAACCTGAATTGTTACATGATGATCCGCATACTGGACATTATTATACGAGATTAAGCCGCCTAACTATTTTAAGCTAAAGGTGGTGATCAGGAATTGATCTCAGGTTCGTTAGTGGTTAAACTGGGATAGTTACAACATGAACTTAGTGAAGTTTGTATGATATCCAACTTCACTTAAAAATTGTATTTCTATGTGTGATATTTATATGTCTAGTAAATGATCTGACATATATTTATGACATGAATGCCGGCTGATAAGCCTATGGCATGTGGATGCGTGTTCAAGGCAATATAGTAAGTCCTTGAACAATATATGAGTGGTATTGAGCAGTTCTTGTGTATGACTGTTATCTGATAAATGTTATCACTATGTAAGTGATTAGACATGTTATCGTTGATTTGAGTACTGGCTAGTGAGCCTGGGTTTATCATGGTGTGGACAAGGCAACAAAGTAAGTCCTTGGGAAACACATGATTTATGTCCATCGGATCGAGATATGAGTTTTACTGTTGTATTTGGGTGAGGGATTTGCTACCCAAGAGCTCTTAAATTATGTGGGAATGTGTGGACGACAGTTCTGGCCGCAGTTGTTACCCCTACCACGGAGGGATGCTTTCACGGTAGTGATACCCTTGGACTTTGGGGATGCTTCACGGTAGTGATGCCCTGGGAGATGCTTCACAGTAGTGATACTTTCGTCCTCGATACGTCGGCGTGGGTAGTGGGGTTATTCTTCGACATTCAGGAGATATGTTATCCTTATGTCGTTGTGGATATTAATACTTCGTTGTGGATACGTGATGCATCAGCGTGATGCCTTGATATATGTATGTATGTACAGAAGTGGTCAAGGCAATAGAGTAATACCTTGAGCCTCACTTCATGTTATTGAATGATTCTGGTATACATGATTATGTAACATTGGCAAACTATGATTGGCATGAACTGTAGTTAAATTATTATTTCTGCAAGCATTCATGTAGTTGATTGTATAACATCATGTATGACATAGCTATTCGTCCATTATGGGTCTCAGAACGACTCCACCCCAGACAAAACTTGAATTCTCAAAAGGAGAAGGAAAGGGTGATATGTGAGATTGATTTGACTCTTATGAGAGTGCCGATGAGAGACTGATTTCTCTAATGTCCTGAGGGACAAGTTTTGTTATATATGATGATATGATGTATGTGCACGACATAGTATGTAAATGAACCGACCTTGCATTATTCATTGCATGGCATTCATAATCTTATGAGGATTTAGTTGTTTCTTTATTTTTGCACATTATACTTGCTGGGCCGTGTAGCTCAAGCCTTTTGGCCATAAACATCTCAGGAAATATGAATGCACACAAAAAGGATCCTGATAGAGTATGACGAGGAAACTCGTGACAGGACGCGTGAGGAGTGCACCTTCTGCTTACTTTGAAAGTTAGTGAGAGTTTATGCAAACTCTCAGTTGGTATAAAGAAAAATATAATTATTTCTTTTGTTTTAGTATGTTTTCCCTGAGATTGTATGTATGTACATTTGGGTTATTGTCTGTTGGTTGGGCACTGTAGAGGATGCCAGTTTTGTGCATCTCTAGTTACATATGATGTATATTCAGGTTTTGATTAATTTATTTCCGCTGCGTATGTATTGATGTTATATCATGCTATGTATTTCATTTATGGTTTTACCACATTCTTGGATATTAATGGTTGTTATTGTGATTGATTGAGAGTGAGAGTTGCGACTTGGAATACAAGGCTATACTCGTGCTGACACGAGTTATACCTTGGGATTCGGGTCGTGACAGTGACCAACCGTTGACGAATTGACATCTCAAAGTGGTTAGACTCGAATTCACTTTAGTAGGATATACCTCCTTCGAGTTCACCATTTGGAGGTGGTTAGCCTTCGAATTCACCATTTGGAGGTGGTTGGTCTTGAGTTTGCCTTCGAATTTGGCTTAAGCAGGAGGAAATATATCTACTTCATGATCATTTCAAGGCAAAATATGATAAATGGTCCTTCGAAGTCTATGAATATGATCCAAGAGTGACTTCTGAGTTAGAAGGCATAACAAGTTCTTTCGAAGATCTTTCTTCAAGCGAATTACCTTTGAAAAGTAAAGGTACTGTAATAAAATCACTCGAAGTCTCTTCTAAAGAACGAGTAGATGTAACTTCGAGATTTTATTTGAAGTTTCATATATTTAAGAAGTCCATTAAGGGTAATACCCTTATATCTGTCCTTCGAGAGGAGTAAGGTCCTTCAGAAGGAATGAAAAATCCTTATTTCTTCGGTCATTCAGAAGGCAATATGTCATGGGAATACAAATCCTTATCTTTTTGAACATTCAAAAGAAAGCTAGTCTGTGTTTGTTAGGTTTTGGGACACGTGTCGCTCCCCCATAAGTTGAATATAAAAAAATGTTGCTTCTCCAAGAAGGTTTTCTTTTTGGTGATAAGGGCGGTTAGATATCTCTAAACCGTTTCAAATATCACCTTTTTACCAAACGGTCTTGTAGACATCCCACCCAATTTGCACTGAAGTGCAGTTCTCTATGTTTTGCAGCTCCCGGAAGGCTCGGTTTGAGAAAATGGCAATTCCCTAATCATCTCTAAATTCATTCCATCATGTGCGCAAATTCTCTTGAAAATCTTGAAAAATCAACAAAATGACCAAAATACCCTTATGCCTCTCATCTACTCTATTCTCAATTTGAAGTCTAATTTTGATTTAAATCTGAATTTCGGACTAAAATTGCTTTTGATGAGTACCATTTTGGCTAGATTCATGATCCTAGGGAAAATGACCAAAATACCCCTAGCAGCCATTTTGGTCAAAACTGGCATTTTTAAAGGTCAAAATAAAATTTTAACATCGGGTTTGATTTCTACGAGCTAAAACCTTTGAAATGACTGTAAAATCGCAGAATTCCAAATCCGGGAGGTCAAGAGGGTATTTTGGAAAATTTTCAAAATTATTTGCCATGTGACAATATTGGGCGAGGTGACTTGGCGAGGAATCTCGCCACGTGTGCACAAAATATCTCTAACCACCACAAACAGCCTAACAGATTTAATTCTTTTTTTCAAAGAAAATACAAATTTTGTTTTATCATTTTCAAAAACCCCTTTAGTTTTTGTCTTATTCAACTTTTCGTTTTCAAAATCCCAATAAAAGAGAAACTTTCTTCAAAAACCCCCCTCGATCCAGATTAGAGGGAGGACTATTCATCTTCTTCTCTGAAGAGGAGAAACTCTTCAAAACCCTAATCCCTCCGAATCCATTCCTCCGACGGCGGCGGCATTTTCCTCCGGTGACGATCCAGTCACACCCAATTCTCACGGTAATCTTTCCTTCTCTTCTTCTTCTTCTTCTTCTTCTTCTTCTTCTTCTTCTTTATTTTCTGCAAATTCCACAACCCACAACCCTCAACCCTTCGAACCTCCTCTGTTCAGCCGCACCACCTCCTCTGTCCAAACCCCTCCATTAAAACCACCGTCCCTTCTCTCATTTTCTGCTGCTGTTGCAATCAGCCTCCTTCTCCTCCTTCAACCTGAACCGCAACACCACCGAACTCCACCCATAATCCAATCCGAACTTGAGCGGCCACCGTTTCCCCTGTTCTCTATTCTTCTTCTCCAATTAAATCCCCAGTAGCTCCTCAACCCTCACAACACAACTACCATCCTCCACCTTCAAACTCAAACAAACCCACAACCCAGTTCTCTCCTTCTTCCTCATCGACCCTTTACACCTCCCTTTTCCATTACAACAACAGCACAATCACCACCCTATCACACATCTACTCCATCTCTGTTCTCTCCCTTTATCCTCTTCTAACCTCCCCTGTTTCAATACCCAAAACCATCAGCAACTCAAACCCAATCAGACCCTTTTTTCATCGTCCCCTGCTGCTACATCTAACCCATCTCATCCTCTGCTTTGCCTCCCCAACGTTTTCTGTTGCTGTTCACAATAACAGAACAGCAACAAGCTCTCAATCCGATCAATACATTCTCACCCATTTGCAAATCCAGCTTCTCAAACCTACATTTGAATCACTTTTATCCCCTTCCTTTGTTCATCAACAACACATCAATCGTCCATTTTAACATCCGTTGCAACCTCTTAGCCGAGCCCCATTGAAGCTCAAAGCCGGAATAGAACCGTAGCTGATACATGCATTAGTTAACTTTCGTTTTATTTTATCCATTTCATTTGTTAAAAGATAATTCAATATGTCATGTTTCTACATCTTCTTGTTATTTGATCATGATATGTTTATAGAATTTCCATTTGGGTTTCATGTGATTTTGCCCTGTTTCGGCACCTTATCTGCAACCCATAGGAAACTCATTTAATATTAGTCTTTGGTATTTTTTTTAGGCTTTGTTAGTTTAATTAGCTTTTAGGTTAAGTAGTGCCAATATAAGTTGGAATATTGATAAAATAGTTTTCTTATTTTATTTTTTATTTTTTATTTCTATTTGAGTTTTGTTTTCTTTGTGTTAGCATCATCAAATTTTTAGAAATTTAGATTTATAGGTATTTAGATTTTAATATTGATTTTAGGGTAATTTCTCTATTTTTCTTTTAATATTTTAGGCTTTTCTAGATTTTTAACATTTTAGATTATTTTTTAGGTTTTATCTACATTGGCCAAACATATTTGAACCAGGTAACCGGTTAAACCGGGAGAGGACGGGTGCCTAACAACTTCCCAATCTCTCAAATAAACTCCCTAACCCGAATCTGGTTAGACCGTACCAATTTCACAATTTGGGTTCAATTTCGTAATCAATCAATCAACCAATGGATGACCATCCACACCCGAACTCATTGGATGGTGACGACTCCATTTCCACCCGATCGACCTAGGGTCCACCCGATCTGGGGGTGATCACAGGTCTAATCAACGTGCAGTATGCTGTTGATAGCTGGCAGTGAGAGACGACTGTGCAGCAAGTACCGCTTTATTGAATGATTTAGTGCATGCGGCTATACCCAGTAAACGTGCACACATGCTTTTAAGATAGTGCTATGTGTTTAGTGGGATTAATTAGACCGCCTGATCACCAATACTTACCTAATCCTACCATTAAACTTTGAAAGCTTAGTAAAACCATTAAAATACTTCATACAATTGAAAGTAACTTTGAACACCTATTAAAACTATAAACTAAGTTATCCTTGGATACTTACCTTGAGTCTGAAAGTTGTTATAAGAAGTTACACCTCTTGATCTTCTTCTCCAAGTGATGAATCAACCTCCCAAGGCCTTGTGCTTATATAGCTAGGCACTTAGGAGCTCTAGGATTAGTAACTATGGACTATTAATATTAGCCATTAATTAGTTATTTTATATCTCAGCCTTTAAATTTATTTCCTAGCCCATATTGGTTTATTTCTAAGTTGGTTTTGTTTCTAATTCAGTTTTATAATCCTAGTTAATTACTAACTTTGTTTGAAGAGAGCACTTATTAATTGTAAGATTTTAAATATGAGCCATTAATTGGAGATTGAAATCTCTTACAAAATCCTAACCACATGTTTAACTTTAGAAGTTATGATTGTGTGTGCTGTAACTTAGTTTCTCAATTGTACAACCCACAAATCACATTCGGTCAAAAGTCAAACAATATAACAGTTACTAAAATTTTAAATTAACCCTTAACTCTTTGATATTTATTCATTAGTCATATTATTTGGTTTGGGCAAGTTAGGTTTGGTTTTCAGTTATTTAAATCGGTTTCTCTTTTGGTTTGGTATGATTTTCGGTTTCGAATAATGTAATTCGGATTGGTTTAGGTTTGACACTAAACCGAACCAAACCACGAAGGTAGATATAGAATAAGACGCTTGGAATGGCAGCGGGTCAGGTTATGCCAAACACGAGCCTAGTGTTAAGCCCGGCCCGATAATGCAGTCTCCAGAAAAACCAGAAACGAAGCCCTAACGAAGTTCGCATCCTCATTTCATCAATGGCTTCTTCGATCGCTGCTGCAAGGAAAGCTACATCTTCAACCACCATCTTCAACAAGCTCCTCAACCCTATTCGCTCTTTCTCAACAGCTCCAACGTTCGTCCCTCGTTCCTATGTAATCACTCCTCATATGCCAGGATTCAATAACACCACTCCCAAGTACATCATCAATGCTCAGACGCCCGACTTCGATGATTCCACTCCCAATATCTCCTCCGCAGGTACCTCAATCTTCATTCTTCTCTGATTCCCCAATCGTCTCTTCTTATTAGGGTTTCTGATTTTGATTTTCTGTTTCGTTAGCAGATTCTCGGGGAAGCAGTAGAAGTTCGATCAAGGAGATGTTGGATAACCTTGATCTGAATTCGCAAATAGGAAATTCGATGCCGTTAGCTCATATACGTCTAGGAACCTTTATACATTGTATTGAAATGAAACCAGGTCAAGGTGCAAAGATGGTTCGATCGGCGGGAACTTCCGGTAAGATACTGAGGCAACGAAAGGGGCAATGTGTTGTTAGGTTACCTTCGGGTGTCGAAAAGGTTGTTGATTCTCGGTGCCAAGCTACAATTGGAGTTGTTTCGAACCCGAGTCATCGAGCTCGTAAGCTTTATAAGGCGGGGCAGAGCCGGTGGTTAGGGAGACGTCCCCATGTTCGTGGGGTTGCGATGAATCCGGTGGATCATCCTCATGGAGGAGGTGAGGGGCGTACAAGTGGTGGTAGGCCTTCTGTGACACCTTGGGGGAAGCCCACCAAATCTGGGTACAAAACGGCGAAGTTGAAACGCAAGAATTAATTGGTTAGAACTTGCACTGACAATTCTATATGTATGTGGAGGAGGAAGATAAGAATGGTGGTAGTGATGGTGATTATGCTGTAGTTTTATGATTTCATGGTTCTGTTTTTAGTTTCAGTTAGAATTTATTTTGTTTGGTTTAGTGTTTCTTCATGTTCAGAATATCTGTTCTTTTTTTCCCCCTGTTTTTGGGAGGGATAGAGAGTTGGTTGCATGGGAAAATGCTGTACTGGCAACTAAACATTCAGATGGTGATTTCTTGTATCAAAATATTGCAAATTAAGTAAACCTCAGTCAATGGAGCTACTTGTGAATGTATCAAATTGATGTTACTTGCTGATTCCATTTGGAATGGTTTTGAAATAAACACATTTTAAACTCTGAATAATAATGATATAAGTATTCGTTATTTAATCATGGGAATGGCTCCTATTTCTCTCACAAAATACGAATTCTTATATTTCGCTCTCTCTTCCCAATGGTCACATGCCTCATGTGAAAAACAGGTGTTTGTTTTACTCTTAGATAAAATTCTAATGATATGTCTCTGTTCCTTATGGTTTCCTTCTGTACAGTTTTGACTAATTTATATATGTGTTTGTAAACCAGGACTCCTATGAGAAAACTTGCCCTACAACTATGTTTTGATTTGAAGTCTTGTATCTGCCATCATTGAACTCTTCATCTCTGAAGTGTTTCTCCAATAGGTAATCTCTCTTTGCCTCTTGTCTCCAGAGCTTTAGAATTGTGGTAACTGTTTCGGATGTTATAGTGGCTTTGATTACTGCTACTCTGAAGTAATATTTGATTGCGAAAGATTTGTAGGCTTTTATGGTTGTTGTATTGCGTTAAGCGATTTACATATAAGGATTGAGAAATATCACAAGTTGAGAAAGCTTCAATTCCAATAAAACAACAATAACGACAAAGTGTCTCATCCCAACTTTAGGAGTGTAAGTATGTTCTTAAAACTTCATGTTATTGTTTAGATTAGGAATCTCAATAGATCCATTTTGTGTTGAAATTCACGAGTGAATCCTCATCTCACATGAGAAGTGGACTGAGTAATGTATCGTAATGTCAATGTGGTATTTTTCTTACCTTCTCTATCAGGCTTAGGACTGGAGAAATGTATTTACTACTCAGTTCTTGGATTGATTACCCTTTATCAATTTACTATTGTGGTTTTGTAGGACCAAATGTTCTGGTTTTTGGAGATAAAAACCATATTTCTGTTTGTTAGTTTATTACAGGGCTGTTAACACTGGTGTTCTGGTCTCTCTACCATAAAAAGTTGTCTGGCTTTCTCTAGTGAAATGCTGAATTATGAGTTGGGAATAGAACCATTTATTTAATGAATTAGTGTGACTTATATCGTCTTTGAATCTATCGATTTGTAGATATTGCAATGCAGGGTAGTTTCCTACCAGTCAATCGAGACTCTATGATCTTCAACCATCACGTAGAGTATTTTCATCAGAAATAAATGTGAAGCTGAAGTTAAACTAATCTATCTGAGTTAAGAGAAGAGGATTTCTCTGGTTAAATTCATTTGTAAGGAGCACCCACTTTGGGATTTGAATTTTTATATGTAAAACCCAATTTTTTTTTTGGCATGGATGCTTTCATCTGTTATGCTGTTCTTAAAGTGTATTAATTGAATTACATTGTAGGAGTAAGATATTGTTTGCAGTGTTTGTTTATTGTGTCTCATAGCTAACTTTGTGTGGATACATGAACTTATGTGTATGTGAGCCAGAGCTCTTGATAGACTTGACACTACAAAAGTAGGCCCCTAGTAACAAATAACCCCATGTATTAAATAATAGTTGTAAGAACCTTTCACTTTGGACTAATATTCTCTAATATTTTCACAAATAACATCTTTTGGGGTTTTAAATTAGATATTAAATTCTTTGATGTGTATATATATATTTGTGTGCGTGTATTTTATAAGATATGTATGTCTGTGTATATAACATGTATCAGCATATTGTAAATGATATAATAGTGGAATCGTGTGGTTGATCGTTCTGATTTGTTAGCACATCTCTTTTTCTTGATATCTTAAAACACATTTGAGAACATTTGAGTGTTCTTCAGATCTTTTTTGGACCATTTGAACCTTATCTTCGTAGTTATCCTCTCAGAAACTCCCCCTCCCCTCCCCTTCCCTGCCATAATGTTTGTGAGTCTTTTTCTTTTATCCAGGCCAAATTCAGTCTCTCTCTTTATCTGAACATGCCATAGCATTTGTGATTCTTTCTATTACGTCCAGGCTGGATTGTTCCTTCGTTTCTTTTTTCTTCTTCTTCTTTTTTTTTTTTTGGTGTGTGTGTGTGTGTGTGTACGAGTAGGTTGAGGCAGAGCCCTGCATGTTAATTGATAATGACAAAAGGGATACATCTTGGCAGGGAATTTTTGTGTCTACACCTAGTTCAAACTATAAATCTACTGAGAAGAAAAATCCTAAACATTAGCTTACAATACAAAGGCTCAAACAGAGTTAAATACAAAACAAGATAAACAACCTGGACTTTGATTTTAGAACGAACCATATAATCAGAACGTAATAAGTTCCTAGTCTTCTCTGGCGATTTGATGATAATGAAGAAATTGAGAGCTGATCCTCATGTTGTATGCACAATTGGACAAGGAATCAGCTGGACTGATATTCCCTCTAAAAATGTGCGAAAATTTGCAGTTAGAAGATTGAATAATAGAATGAAACTATTTCTGAATGTACCAAGTTCTCCGAGAGAAAGCATACTTGTCATTGATACCATCCGTAGTTAGTTGCGAGTCACTCCACATAAGACACCAGGAACAGCAAGGCGCAAGCAAAGAACAACCACCATACAAATTGTACGGCGCTCGGGTATTGAATTTGTTGTTTCTCCATAGATTGATGCCAAACCTCCAAGAAACTTACCCCTGAAATGTATAATGATATCATCTAAAGATTTATACCTCAAGAAAAAACAATCTAAAATATCCTGCTATTCCAAGGTTTTTTCAGGTAAAAGTACACCCAAGTACCTGCATCTTTCATGTAAATGGTCTTAGGTTTTGCTAGCAATGTTCTGAGATGCAGACCGGACTTTCACCCGACCAAGGGGCTGGGTTTGTCAACCAAGTTTGACTGGCAGATCACTGTGGGTCAATGTCGAAGTCATTATATAGTTGTGTGTATATATATATATATATATATATATATATGTATATGTATGTAGAGATATATGGAAGAATAGAAAAATACGAATAAAAAAGTAAATCAGTGCAAATCAGAAAATATAAAAAGCAAGAAAAATTATTAAAAACTTGAAACCTAAAAACATTTTCTATTATGAATGATAAACCTCAGTTTTGATAATGCCATAATAACATTAACAGAAAATCTTAAAAAAGAAAAAGAAAAAGAAGAAGAAACAAAATGTGTTTTTATTAGATAATAATAATCAAAATTTCTGGATTTAACAGAAACAAAAATTCAAAAACATTTTAGCATTTAATCTTAAAAAAGGAGGAAAAAAAACTTGAATCATTGCCCTTTCACCTTCCAGTTTCCATTATCCTAGATAGTTTTCTTTCTTTGATTTATCAAGGCCTTGCAAGTGGCAACAACCATAGTTATTGTATAGAGTGTAAAGCAATAGAAGGTTAAATCAATAAAACTTCTCTAACATGCTAAAAACAAAACCCTAATACACAAGTCTTTTAAAAGAAGAAAATTGTTATTGTTTATAATGACACATTTAAATTTCTATTAGAATCATGATTAATTGTTAGATTCCTTCCATATATTCTTACTTCTTTTTTTACTTTATATTATTGTACAATAACCCATCCAGTTCAGTGAAACCAGCCAAGGTCATACTAATCATTCTGGGTTGCCTGGATCAAGCTGGTTTGAATGGATTGAGAGCTCCTATCAGTCAGAGGCTCAACGTAGCCCAGAAGGTGGGTGGGTGGTGTGAGCAATAGTCTGGGTTTGAAAATCCTGGTTTAAAGTTTGGGATGGTTTTCACCACATAAATATATGAAACAAACTAATTTGGCTGACATTCGGATGATATGATATACATTTGTATCTGAAGGACAAGACTCACAAATGGCACCATATGACTTGATGTTCTACAACTGTATCTGAAACAAAATATTGTAGAAAGAGTAAGATTCATGTAGCTGAGTCCTGATAGAACAACATATTGATGACAATGATGATGACTGATAATGTATATTCTTCTACATGTAAGTAAAACTAGTAGGTACTGAAGTAAGACATCGATAAGTAATTCCAAGGTTTGCCATGTTGATGTCGCTTGGCATGTCGCCAAGTGACATTGGCGACATGGTGTAAAAAAGGGGAAATGTGGGGAAACCATGGATTTTTGATGAATTTTTGTCCCAAACTTTAAACATGTCTAATTAAGATATAAATGCATCCAAATACATCAACAAATGCAAAAACAAATGCTTACGCATTAAAAGTCATTACTTGAGGGGGGTTAACTTACACGTTGTCGGGTCTGTAAGTTGAAAAAAAGATGCTATATCTAATTAAGCCAAATTAAAAGTGAATGTAAGTCGATTAAAAGATATATAAAATTAGAAATCAAGTGTCATATCTATGAGGGGGAAAAGGAAAATATGAGGGAAAATATGGGGAAATGTGGGATTTTTGATGAGTTTTCCCCCAAAGTTTTATACAACTCCAAGTAGTGTCTAAATACATCATAATACATAAAAAAAATGCAAAAACAAATGTCTAACATTTTTTTAATTTAAAAAAAAAATTAAAAACAAGTGAAAAATTTCCCTCATGTCGCCCAGGTCGAGAGACATGGGGGAAATATCGAAAAAATTTGAAATTTTTTTCCCGACGTCGCTGACATGTCACCGAAATCAGGGTAAAGCGATTTGCACCCACCCTGATTTCGTGTCGCCCACCTTGGAATTGGCGCATTGGGCGACACGTCGTTCACATTGTATACCCTGAGTAATTCAATTTGAAGTATAACATGAATCTCAATGAAATTATGTCTTCTGTTAAGAGGCTCAAACCATCCGCTACTCCTTGCATGTTGTAGGAGCTGTTTTTGACCTTTTAAGAGAAAGGCTTATGCGTTGCTTAGCGTTGATATAACTAATGGAATATTATTTGCAGAAAAAATGTAGGCCAAGAAATACTCCCAACTCTCTGAGCTTTTTTCCAGGTTCATGTAAATAACTGGTACAAGTCCTCATGGTGGAGACCTGTAGTACTTGAAGAGCCCATTTTTACTTTTTATACTTTTTATTTATTTGGGGTTCAGCTGGAATATCTGGCTGGATCAACCTAAACCTTTCAATTGCGACATAAAGTACTATATAGCTAAGAATATAAGCTCGATCTCATGAACATGTTTCTTTTATTAGAGACTTAAACCAACCATGCTTGTTGTAGGACCCTTTTTCATACTTCTTATCATCAATAGTGCATAGTTATTCTTTGGGCTTCATGTGCTTTAGACCGCATCTTCTATTCAAAGTAAAAAATAAATTCTGAACTGATGAACAACAGTGACCATGTTTCAACTAATAAGCTTGAAGCCTAGGCCCCCTCTACATTTTAGTCAGGTTAGATTGCTACTAACTGAACGGCGTGCCCCTCAGTATGGAGTGTGAACCATTGTCATTCATGTCTTGCTCTAGCGAGTGGGTTAGAGCTAAAGACCCCACCTCAAAAGTATCTGGTGCCCACTAGATGTAACCTGGACGTGTTTTCTCTGTTATGTGCTCTAAATGTAATGTTCTAGTGTGTTTTTCTCTTTCAGCTCACCCATCAAATGTGGAATTTAAAAGCACTTCTGTGCTATTTCTGGATGACTGAGACTAGATAGGTAAACAAGACATTACAGAAACCCTTAGCTGAAGTTTCTGCATAAGACACCGGATTGTCATGCGTGTTCTAATGCCATTTAAAGCAAATTTGATGCAGGAAAAACATGTAGGAAGAAAGAACTTGGGTGAATAAAGTGCAATTGGATATTTCAGACACTTTTACTTCGTTAAAAACATGCATGATATTGAATGAGTAACAAATGTTTTGGCTATCCATAGTAGAATTAAAAATGTGGGCTTTTCAGATAAAAAAATAAGCAGTTGTAAAATGAAAGGCTATTGAGGTTTATTCAAGATTGGATAGATTCAAGCCCAAACTTTGTTGTGGGTGGGTCATTGGAGTCTTATCAGAGATGTCAGACTAAGAAAAGATGTTGATATTTTATTAGAGGAACCATCAACCCTCTGCAAGAAAGCACTTAATTATGTTGATTTGATATCTGTCAATTTTGTTTTGGATTGCTAACTTGTGTATTGCAAAGCGTTAGGTTGGAAGCTGGCATAAAATTTTTCTAGAACATGGATCCTGATGTTGATGAGTTATACATTAAAATTTAGATTTCTTGCCAAATCAATAGAAACCGACTTGTAACTGGGGCCATGGAGGTAGGAGTAGGTCCTAGAGGCATCTAGATAACTACTGCAATGGCTTGGCCATACATACAAGGGAAGTATAAATTCAAGTAGGGTAAAGTAGCGGTTCAGGATGCACCTGAACCATACATATCATGATGTTGTTGTGTACCACATGCACCTAAAACAAAATGTACTCTTTGGATGCGTTGCGTGTCAATGTTTTGAAAGTTTGAAACCTTTTGGATCTTTCTGGAAATGTCAGAAAAAAACTAGAAGACAATTCTCCTACTCCTCTTCCTTCCCCTCTCTCACACACTGAAACCCAAAGAGCATTTGCATGTGTCTTTCGGTGTATCGCCTGATGATGAACTTCTATACAGGCCATAAATTGTGCATGCTTGTTCAGCGGCCAAATCTGGGATCTAGCAGATGATCCCCATCCATGTCTACATTTACCATTTTGAGAACAGATGATGATCTAAGTACACATTAGTTGGATGGTCATGGTCAAGTGTATCTGCACTGACCAAGGATAGGATAACTCTTCTATGAAGCCTTCCGTGTGGTTTACCACATTGAATTCATTCCTTCCTTTATTTTCCCCTAGATACTTTTCTTATTGTATGTTGTAATTGGGGCCAACTTGATAAGCCAAAAGGGACGTATCATAGGTTACATGAAGGTGAGGTGTTGTCAGTCACGTGCATTGGTCTCCCCATTTACATCTCAGTCAATTCAGTCAAGTCTTTTCTATACGCAGTTTTTCTCCATCTGGTGATCTTCCTCTCTTTCATATCACTTGCTTTGTCACTTATATAACAAAAATAAGGTGACAACAGAAAACCAACTTGAATTGGTAAGAGAGAAAGTGAGAAACCATAATCATGGCAAAGTCTAAAATCAATGGTAAGAAGAAGAATGGCATTATAAGCCTTAAGATTGCAGCAGAGAAGCTAAAGAAGAGTCTTTCATTGGGAAGGAGATCGGCTTCTGATTTTGACGATCTCAAAGAAGTTGGTAGTTCAGAGTCAGTGCCAGAAGATGTCAAGGAAGGTCACTTTGCAGTCATTGCCGTCGATGATGATGAGCCAAAGAGGTTCGTTGTCCCATCGAGTTATCTGACCCATCCAGCATTCCTGAGGTTATTAGAACAGGCAGCAGAGGAGTTTGGTTTTGATCGTGAGGGTGCACTCACCGTCCCTTGTCGACCAAGTGAGCTCGAGAGAATATTGGCTGAGCAGTGCAAGGAGGGTGATAACCGTGCTGGTGGTAACTGGGGTTCCGGTAAAACCATGATGCAGAGTCGCTAAAAGAAGAAAGATGTTTTGAGTTATGATGATAAAAAAATTGCTTTTCTTATCATCTCTATTTATATTCTGGATCTCTGTTAAAGTTTTTTGCAAGCTCTTACCTCTTCTTCTTTTTTTTTTTTTTTGTGTCTGTGTGTGTGTGCACACACGCGTGCACTTGTGCATGTGTATGAATAGCTTCTCACTAACATGCTTTAAGGGACTCCCTACTTGTTCTATAGCAAATTTGCAACATTCAAAGTAACATGGTATTTAACTCTAGTTCTAAGCCATATGTTTCATCCTTTTTCCATAAATTTGTGAGCAGGGATTGGAGTAGTTTGAAGCTTGGAATGGCTTTTTAACATGATTGTTTTATTATTGATATTTCAAACAGAACACTATTGATTTTAATGGTTAGGGAGGCCTCATTTGACAAGTAAAAGCTAACGGATGAAATGGATTTTCAGGTTTTAAACCAGTGATCGATGCACTTTTTGATTGGTTAAAGGATCTATAGCTTCTCGTCAACCAAATCATCTATAATGGTGACTACAGTTTAATCATGGTAAATGAGTGGGATCCACAGTATTGGTACCCATTTATTTATCTGACAGGGGTTCTTGATGTTTTCCACTGACAACTAGACATGAGATAGAATGAGCAGAAGAGAAAAAGATAAATTGGAAACAGAAGCAGAGAAGACAAACAGCATCATGGTTGAACATATAACATCGGGTAATTGTGTGACTTGAACTTAAACTCAGAATGACTTTCTTTTATTGGAAGCTAAAGTTTTTTGCAAAACTTTTACAATGCTAATATCTTCTAATCCATATGTCAGTTTGAAGTAAAACGGATATGTTGGAAACTACTAGAGATGCAAAGATTATATTATAGTTTATGAAAATATAAGAAAGTAACTGTTAAGTAAACATATATAGAAGTGGATTCATTAGAAAGAACTTGAGATTTTCCCAAAGGATTGTAGTGTAAATTTATGCAAATTGAAAGTTTTTAACCTTTTTAGTGGTATAAACTGATATATAGATTGTAAGACATCCACTTTTGGAATGTCTTTTGCTTAGTTTTATTTTCTGAAATAAAAAAAGAGTTATTATTTTCTGAAATGAAAGTCAAAACATAATTGCATAATTATCCCTACATTTACTATATTATAAGGGTAGTTTAAGAAAATTCTTTATAACGTTTTCATTTGAGGATTGTAACTTTTGTTAAGGATGGAAATGGCCTGAGATAACAACTCATGGTGGATGGAGAGGGTGCCTAGCATCTTCTTCATAACCAAGCGTCCTTACTTGGACTTAATGGTTTGTCTAGGCTATTCTTGGAGTTATCTTTGGTTGATTTTATCTTCTGTTTTAGGTGAACATTAAAACCTAAACTTATTGAATATGGTGATCTAACCTTTAGGATTAGGTTCCTTGGCCTAATTCACATCATCACAGCTGGTGTAGACACCATAAAATTGTGCTATGAATCCGGATTATAGATCAAAATTAGTCTAGATTACAGCTCATCAAATTGAAATTTGATAGCTGTTTATTCAACAAAATATCATTTGGTAATGAATGTGATCAAAGAAGAAGGGAGCGAGGAAAAAGATGGGACTCGGATCTGTGTGTGTAATATTGTTTTCTTATAAGATATTATAGGATATAAATACACACACACACACACACGCATATATATATATATATATATATATATATTGTGAATAATGAAGGTATATTAAAAGAGGCGAAGGATATATTTTTTCATTTTAAATTATCTATGTATTTTCTGTTAAGATGTGATTTAGAAGTGCTCTTAGTTTAGAACACTAAGTGCCTTGTAACATTAATCTGTTTCCTCTTTTCCCACAAGTTCAGTAATCATATATGATGCGGTTGCTTGTATGAATTCTTGGGTGACATCCTAGTTTGCAAACCCCACCACCATCACCATCGAAAGAAAGTGACCTTTTATAACAGATTTACAGTTGTAATGTCACTATAGCGCCATTACCAAGGCCTAGTTTCATGCTTTTGCAAAATGCTGGAAAGCAATTTCATATCAAGTATAGACATCCTGAATATGAATTCCCAAATAAATGGTAAAGCTACCCAAGTTGATGAAAAAAGTGGAAGCTGCATAACAACAGAAGGATCTTTTTAGCTTTTGATTTGATAGTGTTTCCTTCCTAATTATTGATTAAATGCTAATTAATTATAAAATAACAAGCAAGAAAATAAGAAACATTTTCTTCTTATCTGAGCTCATGTGATGCATAACTAGGCTAATCTACAGAGAATTTTTTTTAGAACTGTATGCTCATTCATGCTTGCTTAGTAGCTTTCAATCATGCTTGTTTTACAAATAACCCACCTCCCACCACCTCCACCATTCTCCTTCCTCAGAATTTTTTGGAGTTCAACTGGCTGACAAGGGATTATGAGAACTCCCTCTTGTTGGAACCCGAATTCCTCTTCAGCCTGCTCTAACAACCTCAAGAACTCAGGGTTAGCTAGATAACCCAATTCAATAACAAACCTCTTTGCCTTTCCACCATCAGTTGCAAAAACAGCAAAATGTCCGTCCTTCACATCCTTTGGTACTTCTGTCACAACTCCTACTTTTTTGTCGAAGTTGTCGTCATCGAAATCTTATCTTCTGAATTGAGATAGACCCTTCTGCAACTACTCAATGATAAGTCTAAGCATCACCAAGCATCTCTTACTTTCTCTCCCATTTTTGCTAGTGTTTGCCATCTCTCGAAGTGATTCTGAAAAAAACTCCTCAAGAACTTGGAATTCATGCTTCTTTGGTGAGCCTTTGATGAGATTTTTATTGGGATTGGAAAGGGATGGAAGATGACTCTGAAACTTCAAAGGTCAGTGTGGGGTCCTTTCCTTACATGTGACTGCACCATCTTATCATTTAACGAAACCTCTTGATGAGTCATTTTCATGTTTTTACATGGTAGCATCGTCAAGATATGGCATATGTTTCACCTGGCTATCCTATATTACATTCTTTCTTCCTGAATTCCTATTAATAGAGTTTATTTTAACTTTCATCTAATAGCATTTCTGCTGTTTCTGCTTTCTGATGATATCCACTATTTGATTTTGATCTGGGAGAATTGATTAACAATAATTTGGGATCATGGATCAGATGATATTTGTCCAGAAGGTCTGAAAGGATTTTTTTAGTTGTCTAGTTGAGAATGAGTAGTCATATGCTTTTGCAGAGATAAAGTAATTTAAATTCTAGTGAAAATGGGTATAAGAAGCGTGGGCCCATCTAATAAAGCTTGTTTGTAAAGTAGTTGGCTTGGTTAGTCTTGTCATTGTGTTACCATTGTTGCAAAGCGACAAGTTTTCTGCAATCCAGCCAATTGTTTCTACTTCACCACAAGGACTTCTGAGATGAGATTAAACATTGTATTAGTTAAGGTTGGTAAGTTGGGTGGGCTGGAACTAAGGTGTTGGTATATATATTTAATTAAGTTTCTTTGGTGTCTCCCAAATCATCTTTTCAAGGACCGGGTTAGATTTGTGTAATAACTATACTTCATTTGCATCTATATTTTCTCTTGTACTGACCACTATTATTCTTGGGCGTCAAAAGAAGCTGTATGTTGTGTTTGGAACCTCGGATTTTGACAAAAAAGGAAAGAAAATGCTGTAAAAAGCACTTTCTCTTGTTTGGTTGAAGAAGGAAAGCATTGGGGAGAGAGATTTAGAAATAAAATAATTTAAATTTTTTTCTCTTTTGGAATCAAAACTTTTTCTCTCAAAAAATGTTGAGACTTTGAAAGAAAAGAAAAGAAAGGTGGTGAGCATTCTCCAACATTCCAACCTAACGTACAATATATCTCGTCTTTCCTTGACGTTTAATCAACATTGCCGGAAAATATAAAAAATCACTAAAAAATTGTCGAAAGTCGACGGAATTTGATTTTCTTTTCTTCATATATCCTATCTTAACCAAACACTTGAAAAGAAAGCACTTATCATGGTTTTTTCCACTTTCTTTTTTTAATTTCTTTTCTTTTAAAATCCAAGATTGCAAACAGTGCCTTAATGGCCAAACTCCAAAGTGATAAAACTAATCAAAAGGTGGAATTAAACACATCTACATCAAAACATAAGTTTTTTTTTTTTTTTTTGTGAACACACAAGGTTTATATGAGAAAAGCCTGGTTGTTACCAAGTTTCCCTTTCTGTATGCTGGAATTGATTCAAAACTTAAAAAGTTACCAAACAGTTGCTGTTGTTAGCATAGGATGTGTTCTTTGGCATACCTCCTTGTCCAAGATATCTTGAACAGACATAATGTTTCTCTAAAATGGTGCAAAAATCAGTATCCTAAGCTCTATTTGTTTCAATGTAAAGAGATATATTTTTTTGAATGTTTGTTTGAATGTAAACTATCCACATGTATTTCATTTGATGGCGGCACAACGTCATTTGCAACATGTTCATCACCACAATATCATCATTGCCACTTTCACATTTAACAGTGGTGGCACCACCAACTCTGGTGGTTAACCACCACAACTTTTGGAGGTTTCATACCATTACTCAACATAAATATCATGTATAGTAATGGTACCACTACCATATCATCATCGTCACCTCTATGATCATTTTTAGCGGTAATGTCATTATCATCTCCACTATTATTACTGTTGGCATTGACAAAATAATCATCACCTGTAACAATGATAGTACCACTAAATTGTCGTCACTACTAATACCACCACTTTTAGTGGTAACGATAGCACTATCACTATAATGTACCAACTATAATGACGATATTACCACAAAAGCAAAGAGATGGCAAAATTCGATTCAACCTGCCAACCTATTTGAACCTTTCGGATATTTTAGCGGGTTAGGTTTGATAAAAACAGATGATAGCAAGTTGCATGTCATTTCTATAATTATTTTCATCTACTCCAAACATAAAAAAAAAAAAAAATAAAAACTATTGATTTTTCACTATTTTTTAACTTTCAACTAAAAAGATGAAAAATTATAATTTTTTAAAAAACATTTTACATTTTTACTTTAAATTGACCTCAGCCTCGATTGCGAATTTCATATAATTTTTCTCTCATTGTCATTGTTTCAATTTCGATTCGTCTTGTCATTTCGCCCACTAATTTACAACATGGCCTTTTCCATCATGGCCATAGTCATCCTATGCAAAGAAATTTAGATTAGTTTTCATTATTGACAAGCTCGCCACTAAACCGAGTTGAGAGTGATAGAATTCAAACGCGTCTCCTCGAAAAACAATCGAATTGGCTTAACTCGGTTGAGTTGGTGATCAACTCGACCAGTTTTAAACAGTGGTGTTGAGTCATTGAGTTGATTCTGATGAGTTAAACTTGACCAACAAATTTTGTTTTTTCCCGTGAAATCTTGACTCGACTTGGTGGGGATAGAACAAACCCTGAATACATGATCCCACTCACAAAAACCATACATCAGATAAGCCCGAGAACCTGAGTCTGAAACCTCCATATTTTGAACTGAAGAGCTGGTCAGTTGAGCTAACCGGTGTGGGTTCAGCAACAAACTTTAACTGTGCATTAAGCATCAAACCTTCTATAATTATAGGTGTGATATGATGAAGAAACAAAATTCCGCGGACTAGACGGTCGTTGATCGTGGGTTGTTGGTAGGAATAGGATCCAGCCGTCCAGGGATTTTTCAATGTTGCCGACGTAGTCTAATAAGCAAGTGGGCCCATCTATATATTTTTTATTTTATTTTTGTGGGCCCACATGCGAGTTCGTTTGAACTTTGAAGGAAGGAAATAAATGTTCACGTTTCTTTCACGTGACGTCCGCGATACGTCCATCCATTAGCCGATACTTCCACTTCAGTAGATATGATTCTGTTTGGCACCACACATCCGTCGACCGAACCATCCAATACGCTAGTTGACCAAAGTTGTCCGGGTCTCACACCGTCGCTACTCAGCTACTCAAGCTGGGTCCCACTCCATATTAAAAAGAAGTTATGTAAGTAGGGCTGTCAGTGTCAACGGGTCCTACTTACATAGCTTCATCTCATACGGATGCAACGGTGATCTCGGAATATATTCAACATTTGCCGGCGTTTTTTGCTAATTTTATGTGGACGATCTGGTTAACACGCAATAAGGTAAATTTTGATAGAATCATCTCTTCAGTTACTAAGATTATTGTTTGGCTTCAGAATCTTCAAAATGATACTAGCTTGTTGTTACTCAAGAAGTTTTTTCAAACTCAAAACTCTTCTCCAAGGTGGAGATCTTCATCCGTTGGAGGTCTCCACAATCGGGGTTTACCAAAATTAATTCTGATGGTGCCGTCAAGTGTCACCCGGGTTCTACCGGTGCGGGTGCACTTTGTCGTAATGAAACTGGGCTGTTCTTGTGCGGTACTGCACTTTACCTTGGCACCACTTAGGTACAGATTGCTGAATGTCTGGCTTGCATAGAAGGACTTCGACTTGCTAAGAACATGGGGTTTAAAAATATTATTTTGGAGGGAAAGTCACGACAAATCATAATGGAAGTTGCTGGACGTATTCCATATGCTTGGAAATCCGCGAGTCTCATTGCTTAGGCTCAAATTCTAATCGCAACGTTTGATATAGTTCTCTTTAGTCATGTATACTGAGAAGTAAATTCACCTGATGATCTGCTTGCTAATTTGACGATATCTTCGGGTTCTTGTACGTGGATTAATTCATCACATACTGGCATTTCTACTGCTCTCTCTGATGAAGTGATGATCGGTGTGGTTGTACTTTTCCGAGACTTGTTTCTTCTTGTAATACACCGATTGTACTTTTCCGAAACTTGTTTCTTCTTGTAATACTCCGGATGGAGTTAACTGTTTGTTCAGTTAATGTTTGCTAAGGTTCTTTCATTATACAAAAAAAAAAAAAAAAAACGAGTTCAGCTAGCTCGGCTTTGGCTCGTATGAGCCGAGCTTGAGCTTATAATTAGGCTCGCGAGCCGAGCATGAAACCAAAAAAAATCTCATTATCTTAATGAGCTTGAGCCGAGCTTGAGTAAGGTTGCCTTAGTTAATGCTCGGCTCGTTTGTATATGAGATTATACGTTTATATTCCTATATCTTATATTACGTATTAATATTAAACACACATCTTAAACATATTATATTACATTGTTAATCAGGCGGGCTAATGTAACCCCCTTTATATGCAGCGCTTGATTAAGAGCGCGTGTACTCGTTTTGGGTATAACCGCACACACGAAATCATTCTGAAAAGCTGTAACGACTGTACAGCCGTCCCTTTCACGTGCCAGTTGTCAACAGCTGCGTACGGTGATTAGACCGTTTGGTGAAAAAGTAAGATTTGAAGTGGCAGAGAGATATCTGACCGTTCTTAT
>JAUPMG010000013.1:9616390-9631519 GCA_031762675.1 Pachysandra terminalis | reverse complement strand
GAGAGAACCTTTCGCCAAGTATATAGAAAACATATCTTTAGGAGATACTTCTGGAGATGGTGGAAATTCAACTTATAAAGCTCTTTCCATTGAGGATTTGCTTTAAGAAGTGAAATATATCCAATGTATAACTCGAAGTCAATTCATAAGAATGAATAAAAGCGACTTCGAGTCCTAGTTTGTAATTCGGATACATAAGAGAGTACATTCAGGAGGTACACTCAATCTTTGTCCTTCGAGGAAGGAACAAAACCCTTAGTCTCTTTTAGGGTGACAGGCCATTTGACGAATTGACCCTCTTAGGGTGGTTAGCCTCGAATTCGCTTTAGGAAGAAGAAATATACATTCTTCGAATTCACTTTTAGCAGGAGGAAACATACCACTTTCGAATTCACCATCTGGACGTGGTTAGCCTTCGAGTTTGTCTTCGAATAGCAAGAGAAAGTATTCCTGCTTCGCGATCCTTTCAAGACAAAATATAATACGTGGTCTTTCGAAGTCTATAAGAAGACTTTTGAGTTAGAAGGCATAAAAAGTTCCTTCGAAGATTTTTCTTTAAGTGAAATACCTTTGAAACGTAAAGGTAATGCAATACAATCACTCGATGTCTGTTCTAGAGAATGAATAGATGTGACTTCGAGGTTTTATTTGCAGATTCATATGTTTGAAAAGTCCATTAGGGGTAGTAGGCCCCTGTATCTGTCTTTCAAGTGGAATAAAGTCCTTCAAAGGAAAGGGGAAATCCATGTTCCTTCGAGCGTTTAGAAGGCAGTATGCCGTAAGAACACAAGTCCTTGTTCTTTGGAATATTTCAAAGAGGACGTTAACTTGTGTTTGTTAAATTGGGGACACGTGGCGTTCCTCTACAAGTTGAAATTCAAAAAATGTTACTTTTTCAAGAAGCTTTCTTTTTTGGTGGTAAGAACGGTCAGATATCTCTAAGCCGGTTCAAATATTACATTTTTACCAAACAATCCAATCAACATGCAACATGTTGTTGACAGCTGGCACATGAGAGACGACCGTGCATCAGTTACGACTTTATTGAATGATTCAGTATATGCGGCTATACCTAGAAAACATGCACACGCGTTTTTAAGATAGTACCACGTGTCTAGTGGGATTAATTAGCCTGCCTGATCACCAATATAAACGATGGATCTGATTAAGGTTAACCATCTAGAGTGACCACTTATTGTTCATCCTTTTCTTAAGATTTTTAAATAGCATGTCACCAAGTGGTGGACCCCTAGGATATACTTGTGCACATAATAGGAGCATAATAGAGTGCTAAAGGTTTTTTTTTGGAAGGTCACTCGACCACTCCCTCACAGGGGTGACACAGGAATCAAACCCCCATACCCTCCCCACCCAACCCTCATTTAAGGGATGTCCTACCAATGTCCCAAAGTACGGGAGTAAAGCCTGGTTAGTTTGAAATACACTTTAAAATAAAATACTATTCATGAAAATAAATAATATTTGACCACGAGTCCAATGTAGGGGCGGCAATGGGTCGGGTGACCTGTTCGACCTGATTAGCCTGACACTATATTTGGGCGGGCTTGGGCAAGGGTTAGTAGCCCGTAGGGTCAAGCCAGACTGAAAATTAAGGCCCGATTAGTTTTTTGGGTCAGACTCGAGCTTATATTAGATTAGCCCAACTCAGCCCGATCCGATCCGAGGATGTGAAGACTAATAACAAGTAATATATAAATTTTACTTAAGCCCATTATCATCCATTGATTATGGTTTAGTGGTGAGAATATCACATTTTGCTTGTAGAAACCGACGAGGTTCAATTCTTAGTCTCAACAAAGTAGTAATACTTTTGCTACATTTGGGAAAACATGAGCGGGCTTAGAGGTGGCAATTTCTGACCTGACCCACCAATCCGCTCGCGATTTAGCGGGTTTGGGTTCATCTTTTCGACCAACGGGTTGGGGTTCGGGTTAAGTATCTAAAACCCGTAAATAAACGGATCGGGTTATCCCGTCTGACCTATCGGGTTAGAGCTATATACAAAAGTTTATATACATAAAAGCTTATATACTATATTTATTGTACATAAACTAAAGAACCCCTATATAAACAAAATTTTAGCTAGGGTTTTGATTCTTTGAAGAAAAAAAACTGTGCTCAGCTCTTTTCTTCTCCAAGCAGAAACCCTAAAAAGTAAAAAACCAATAGCTTCCATCCGTTCTCTCTAGCATCTCCATTCGACGGCGACCATTTTCCGGTAGCGATATTCGTCGACGGCGACACTCAGATCATCCGATAACATCTCAAATCCATCACCCAAATCAACCGATAATCTATTCCCTATCTCTTCTTCTTCTCCATTTTCTTCTTTTTTCTTCTATTTCATTTTCTTCTTCTCAACCTCCATTGCAGCTGGAATTGACGTTTCTCAACTTGTTGTCATCAAAACCTTATAGAGATATGGTTCTTGATCCAATGACCTAGTTTTGACTTAGAACATTGATAGGTTGGTGACGATCAATTGAGGGAAATCAAACCTGATAACAGATGCATTATTGCTCTAGCAGGAATTATTAAAAAAAAAAACTGGACATGTCAGACGGGTTGGGTGCGGGTTGAGTATTCTCAACCTGTCTATTAAACGAAAAGGTTCGAGTTTAGGATCAACCCGTTGATACCCTATGCCAACCAGGCCCATTCCCGCCCGATTGCCAGCTCTAGACGGGCTCGACCTTAACAAATGATACAATTGATTGGTTTTGGACAAACATTGTTAAGCCTTAAGGTCGGGTTGGATTGGGCTCGAGCAATCAAAAGTGCTCTTATATTTATAGTCCGGCCGGAGCCCGGTCCGTTGCCATCCCTATTCCAATGCCTATTAAGTTTACATGTATAAAGTCCAACAATTGGACATCCTACCATTGAAAAATAATTAAAAATTACACGTTATAATATTTTATTTTCATTACTCACCAATATCATTTTACTCTTAAAAAATAATATAAAAGTATAAATATATTTTATAATAAATTGTACGAATCAAGTATCAACTGAGTCTCTTTTTTATTTATTTTTTTTGGGTAGAAGAAAGACCCACTTAGCCAAGGTTTTTATTCTTGGGATCTTGGATCGGACCGGTCCGGGCCGATCCCGATCCGGATCGGTCTGATCCAAAGCCACTTGATACAATAGTTTGCATCGTGGTTTGGGATCAAATCGATCCTAATCCGGATTGGCTGATCCGATCCGATTCGGATCGATCCTTGAAACTATGCATTTAGCACATAACAGCGTGAGCGGTATGTCTACCCATCACGTCGGCCTGAAAAACGTCATGGACGGAGATCGGGGAAATGTCATAATCTTTATGGAAAACTTCATTAGAGAGTGCCAAGTGAGCAAAATGATCAGCTGCTCTATTGCTTTCACGCCACACATGTTGTTGTACCTTCACTTCTCCCCTGCAGTTGAAGATTAGTCTCCTCATGTGAATGATAATCTGTCTCAAGTCTTCCGGGTAATCGCCCGCTTGTTAATAGCATTGATGATCACTTTCGAATTGCTTTCAAGAATACCCTTCATATCAAGAAAGTCCCTTCCCATTTCGAGTCCCCTCCATGCTCCCCACGCTTCAACTCGTGTGATAGAGTTGCAGCCAGAACGAAAAGATCCTCTCCGAAGGAAATACCCATCATGGTTGCGAATGATGTAGCCCGCCGAAGCAAAATGACGACTTGTGCTAAAAGCGCCGTCAAAATTTATCAAATTTATCTTCATCCACCCAAACTCGGCTTAGGTTCACCAAGTAATAAGTTCTTTTTCTTCAAGTTCAGGCTTGGCTCGCAAGCCTAGTTATGAGCTCAACCTAGGCTCATGCCACTCGAGCCCAAGCCCAAGCTGAGCTAGCTCAGCTCATTGACAGCTCCAAGAAAAACCCAGCTTAGCTATTATGAGCTTAATCGCAGCCCCAACAAAAATTAACAGTCATAGTCTAAGGATGTGAATGGGCTGGGCTTTGGTTTTGTCTAATTTCGAATCGAACCAAGGCTAAACCAGACCAAGTACAGTTATAATACAGGCCCATAAGCCTTTTCTCTTTCCTGTTCTATCAGTGCCTTGATTCACAAGGTAGAAGTATATATAGGCTCACAACAAATATATCTTACTTTTATCGAGTAAAGTGAACATGAAAAAGTTTAAACCTTGTTCTCATGGAAACATAGACCTCCCAATAGTTGATAATTGCTAAGGATGGCAATGAGGCTGGTTAAACGGGTAATCCGTTCCACCTGTAATGGTTAGGGTTTGGTAATCCGTGAATTGAGTTAGGGTTTGGCTTAACTTGTTCCGTTCCATTCATTTATGTTTTAAATATTTATTTTATAAGTGAATATGTTTAAAAAAATTAAAGATTTAACTTAAAAAGGTATCTATTTTTAAAAAACCTTGAAACCAAGTCAAATTCGTCCTACCCCACTACAATACAGCCTTGATAGAGTTAGGAGCGGATTTGATATTAGGGAGACCCTTTAGAGGCGTAGCAGGTTAGGATTTATCAAAACCCGACCCGAACCTGCACTGTTGCCATCCCTAATAATTGCCCCTTACCCATAAGGGTGTCCACAAGTTGTCTCGGATTCAAGGAAGTAATCCTCAAATTGGTCAAATCAACACTTCAAATTTTCGTTATATCTGAATTCTACAAAGATGTTGATCTGCAATTGTGGGGCTTGGAACTTGACAGGTTTGGGTGTCTTATAGACCATTGGCTGACCATATATTCAAGTCTTATATAATATTAATGAGGTTTATATGGGTTGAAATATTATTCGCTATCATTTATTTTTTAAATAAATATTAATTTTTTTTGATAAATTAAGCACCTCTTAGTCAAAAGTTTATAATTGTCCATATTAAACACTTATTTTCTCTTCAAGATTTGAGATAAATTAAGCACCTCTTAGTCAAAAGTTTATAATTGTCCATATTAAACACTTATTTTCTCTTCAAGATTTGACTGTATGATTGATGACCAAAGGAGAAATGCAGCAAGCAATTGTTACTATCACAAGCTGCTTGTTCAAGAAGCATGTTGGCTTACCCTCAAGAAATCCCAAAATTCAACCAAGCATGATGTGACTTGTCACTTGATGCCACATTTTGATCTTTGTTGTGAGGACAAAGTTTTTCAACCTTTGTTAAAGGAGAAAGAAAATCATACCTTTACCTAAGCTCAAGCCAAAATGCTAATATCTCTCCTTTATCTAAGCCCCACAATGAAACTAAAAGAAACAATGAATGTAGTCATAACACTAAATGATTTTATGTGAAAATCTAAGGTATGATGGGATTTAACAACTTTATTGGCCATGGAAATCAAGTTCAAAAAAGATCTAAACCAAAATGATCTTATCTATTTGTCACTAAAGAAATCAAATGTGTCAAATCTCCACTTAAATTCAACTATTTTATTTATTTTTTTGATAAATTATAGAAACCTCCATTGAGATATGTGTTAATTATAGGTACCTCTCTTTATCTTTGTAAAATAATACTGTTCTCCCGGTAGGTTTGAAGGGAGGTCACACTCACCTCCTTTGTGTGACGATAAGTACCGATGTCAGCACACATTTATACCCTCTCGAACAAAATAATCATCTATAAGCTTTATAGTAGTTAAAAAAAAATGAGAGTATTTAAGTTAAATAACAATAAAATATTATTTTTATTAATGGATGTCTTGTAGCAAAGAGAAAAGTGTTATTTCAGAAAGATGAATGGAGGTCTTTGTAATCGATGCATATGTCAAGAGAGGTTTTTATAATTTACTTTACTTATTTTTTTTTAACGAGAAAAATATCTTTAAAAAATTAAATAAAAATCTCAATAAATTAAAACATTATTATATCAATCAGATTGTTTGAATTCATCTATGAAATTGTATTCATTTAGAATCTCTTAAAATTGATGGTCCTGATTAGAGGTGGCAATTGGTCGGGTTGGAGTCAAGTTGATAGGTATTAACGGTTTAGAATTTACCCAATCCCGTCCGTTTAATAAACGGGTTGAATAATCAAATCTGCCTTAACCCGTCTTGACTCGTTTAATTTTATTAAATTATTTATTATTTAGTTTTAAATATTTCATCTAATGTCTTGTATAATAAACCTGATTATAGATTGCAATGATATTGTAATTTAACACTCATTGTTTTTTATAATCTAATTTAATCTGATGTAAACATTAATAATATAATATATCGTACAATATCCTATTTCTCTAATGCTCGTACCTCTAACATCTAACATATAAGAGAGGAAAAGAAGAAGGAAAATGGGAAAAATATTATCCTATCGCTTATATTATGTGTACGAGTGTGCAAATATAAAATATATTTGTGGATTGAAAATCCTCAATCCGAATCAACGTAAGTTCAAACCCGTTAAAACTCGGACGAATTCGAACGGGTTGACAGGTCGGGTTGGAGATTGCCCGCTCCAGTCCTGATCATCTATAAATATATTTAATTATTTACCCTTAACCTTTCGTTGTCCGAAATGTTGTTCGCCGAGAAGATTTTTGTAATTTCGTTACAGGCGTCATGAGACTTGTCCGCTTTTGCCTTACAAAATAAAACACCCATGCAAAGACACGTGGGGCTGATGTGGAATGGGACCCACCATTTCTCTTGTCCATGTCTGGTGGCTGACGGCCCTCTTTTCAGTCAAATACTCCCCAACCAGATTCAGAAACGAAAACCTCATTTTCAAACGCACATGTCCCACATGTCCCATGAAAAGCATTGATCATCCATCCATCCATGCAACACATAACATCCACATACATGATGCCCTAAATCTACTACAGCCGTGTCAGCCAGTCGCTGCTGAGTCAGGATCATGAATTTATTTTGGTTTGAAAAACAAAATCGAATTTATTCGGCTTAGTTTTCTGTTAGGCTTTGACTAAATTGAACTCAACCAATCGAAAAAATCGAAATAGATTATACATATATAAACATATGTATATGTGTATATGTGTTTTATATAAAAATAATATTAATATGTGTTTCATATAAAAATAGTATTAATTTTATCAAACTGAACCAAAAAATCAAAGTTTTCGATTTCTATTTCGATTTGATTCAGTTTTCGGTTACATTTCTCTAAACCGAAACTATATCGACCAAATTACACCCCTAATTATCATCTTCCAAAAAATCGTGAAATAAGCGAAATTAGAAATTTTTTAATAATTCCTGCGTGTTTCGTCCAACATTGATTTTAAATGTACTCAAAAAATCAACACCGTTAATCATACTCTGAATTTGATAATATGATTTTGACCATTTCGGTTGATCAGTTCTCCATTGACAAGGTGATGATGCCTGATTTTGACTGGCATGCTACGCCGTCACAGTCTTTGAGACACCCTAATTAAGCCAAGCAGCCGCCACGTGTCATCCAATGAGGCCGAAAAAATTGAATTAGTTTGAAAAAGATGTTTAACCAAACTCATTCCTTAAATTATGTGATTAGTTTATAATCCTTGGTTGGTCTTTTAGGTCATCTTGGCAATGCTTCTAGAAGGTTCCTTGGATTCTTAATTAGCCTAAGAAGTTTCAACACTGGCCCATGGTTTGCAGTAAAAGGTTTTGAAGTAAAAAAATAAAATAAAATTAACATAAGATTAGTGATTCTATTAGGCTCTGTTTGAATAGCGAAAGATGATTTTCTTGCATAATACGTATATTTGGATATACGGAAAGTCAAACTCTTTGGATTGCAGAACAAGGGTCATTTTTGTTTTCTGATAAAAAAGAAAGAAATTTGTAGAAAATGAAAATGAAAAAGTGAGAAGAAAAGCATGTTTCCCATTCTAGTATACAATGAAGGGTAAAAAATTGCAGGTGAAAAACTTTTCTCATTCATTCTTATTAACTAAACATCAAAATCAAAAGTTTTTGTCATATTCATACATTTTCCTGATACAACTAAACAGCTTCTAGAAACATTAAATTTCACTTTCTAACAACTTAGTTTCTTGCATATTACTTTTCCAACTAACTTTAGGACATACTCTTGGCTTCCAAAGGGAGTCTTAATATTGTAAAAACAATTGTAATTTTAATATAATTGATCCAAGTACTAGGGTTTCGATTTCAAAAGTGAATCATGATTGAATATGAACCGCATGATGTATCTTGTGCTTTGCAACCGTATGATTGTTACATGGTCATGCCCTGTGGTTGCTGGGGTTGCACATTAATATAATCGCTCTTCCGTATGAGGTGCCTTTTGGGTACAACCTATAGTGGTAATCCAAGACTGAACTATAAATTATTTATTAATTCATGTTATATAATGTAGTATTAAATATTCTCTACTCTTAAATTGTTTATTAATTGAAACGATTAGTTAAGTAGTTGTCCATATTTAGAACAAAAATAAAAATAAAACATTTCTTAATTATGTGGTCATCAATTTTGTATGTAATTCAACTATGTATCACTATATATATATATATATATATATAGGTTTTTATATTCATTTAGACGGTGATAATTAATGATTTAGCTTCATTATCATTAAGTCATTAACCCCCCTGATTTCACCATTCTTAACCTTATATCAAAAGCATATTGTATATAATGTGGTATTTAAATAGCAAATTTATATTATATTCCTTTAAAAAAATGTGATTAACTAAAATAAATAGATAAAATATTAATCTTTAGCTTTGATGTTATATTGCTTAGGCCTTATTTGTTTTGTTTATTAAATGATCAAAGACATGCTTGAATTGAAACCATGGCCTCATTTACCTAATCAAACCAAGAGCATGCCTTTATATATATATATTGTCCTTGCGTTCAAAACAAAACTGCTGACTTAGGAACATATTAGCAAGTTATATATATATATTGATATGAATTGATCATGGTGGATGATGATGCATACAAAAATTTAATTTTCTGATCATCAACATGATTTGTTGTTTTTTTATTGGTTTATTCATGTTGCAATCAACCAAAATCTCTCTTGTAACTTTTCTTTGTTGTTTGTGTTGAAAACAGAAAGTGAAAGTAAACTTTGTAAGAACTTCTTTTGAAGACTGCTTTCACGGTTTAACTTTTTCCCATTCATGGCCCCTTAGTGGAGGCCCCTGGGTGTCCACCAAACTTAAAAGTTAATGACTTATCCTCTAGTAATTAGATTTTTAATTTATCTTTAATTATCCAATTATTTAAGAATCAATTGATTGATTTTAGGGCGTATTTGGCATTGCTTCTTCGAGCCCTATAAGTGATTCCTGGGCTCAAAAGCGTTCCAAATAAATAAATAAGCGTTTGGTGAACCCAAGTGAAAAGTGATTCTACAAGAATCGTTTCATCCAAACGTTGATTCTTTTGAAGCTACTATTCCCTGCTTCTGAAATCACGTTTGTGGGAATCAATTTGATGTTTAAATGAAATACGTCTTATAGCCTTATATGCCTCTTTAAAAATTTTAAAATACCTATTTTACCCATGTTATCTTCACGAACAAAACTCCTAGTGAATATAGATTTCCTACTCTACACAAACTTGTCACAAATTTAACTTAATACAATCCTTATATTTTTAAGACAGTCTCCAAAAACAAAGAATGGCAAAGCGAAGAGATTTGAAGGAAGGCAAACTCGAAGGTTCTTCAAAAAAAAAACAAATCTACAATTTCTAGTATGTTAAGTTTTTTGTCTTTCTTACACTGATCTATTGATCAGTTATTGAACCTAATCAACGGCCTTATTAGAAGAAGATCCGTTCTATGCATTGTTTCAAAAAGCTTGTCGTAAGATCATCACGTTCAAGTAGCCCTTGTAATACGAAAATGAGGACGAGCTGGAGAGAATCAAGGTTGAAGAGAAGAAGGGTCGTTGTAATCCTTAATTTGAAGTTGAAGTTCTTTAGAAAGCTAAAACACAAGTACCATTGAGGGAATATTGTATCATTAGCGATAGAATTAGGAAAAATTACCAAAATCTCCTACTTTAGGCAACTTATTGCTCAAAAGTATATTGACCAAATCAATTTACTGGTGCAGTATAAATATATCAAACTATTTGCAATACCGTCCTCTGTCATATGACAGAGGATGTGTCAAATTTATCTGCCGTATTTGTTTTTTTAATTTTTTTTTTCCTAGACTATCCCTCAAGTTTTATATATATATATATATCATGTTGTTTATTTTTGATTTGGTAATTCAAATTAAATGTAAGAGTTAAGAAATAAACTAGTGATGAAGAGGCAAAAAAAAAAAAAAAAAAAGAAACGAAAATTGAGGTAGGGATTTGTTGCTGGATATTAAGAGGCGGCTCTTGAAGATTTGGAAAGCCAAGTTAAAATAGAAAGCAAATATATAAAACTATGTTTAATATCCCATTAATAAAAAAGAAAACAACATTAATAATTAAAATAATCAAATGGGCGGTCAGTGTCGGACTCCAAACACACCCTTACTGTTGGTGACCGAACTCCGACCACCCTTCCTACTAAGAATAGGAGTATAGGACTGTCAACAAGCCGAGCTAGCTCAATTCAGGCTCAGCTCGTATGAGCCGAACTTGAGTATAATCATTTTCGCGAGCTAAGTTTGAGTTATTTTTTTAAAAGAAAAAATCCATTATCTTAATAAGCCTAAATCGAGTTTGAGTGTTTTCGACTCGGTTTGTATATGAATTATAAGTCCATATTCTTCTTATATTATATATGAATATAAAATAAATTACGTAACATATTATAGTATAACTAATAATATTCATCAACTATAATATTAATGCATTTGGACTAAGTTAAACTTTTTTGCATGCCAAGCCTTTTACCGGTCAAACTTTTGCAAACTGGGCTTGAGTTTGAGTTGAGCCTAAACCTGAACCTTTGAACTGGGTAAAGCTTGGCACAGCTCGTTTACATTCCTAACCACTACTATTTCCTCTAACCTTGGCTCTCCTTAATTTAGTGGAGCATTGTGGATATGAATGACATCCAAATAAAGCTATATTTGTTCATGTAATAAGAGCATAAACTAATCATTCAAAAACCCACTAATCAAATCATATCTCCACTTCATCAGAAGGGAAAAAAACAAAAAGAGACTACAAGACCAGGCTTTGGCTTGTGAGAACATGATCTAATCACATAAGTATCTTTTGTTTTGTGTACGTAATAAGAGGCAAGTACGCGCCTTCTTGAACTATAGATGGTTCATAGGTGGAATATTCACATAAATATCTTTTCTTTTATCTCTATTTATTGTCTTTATAAGAACAATTAAAGTGAAACGATTAATGGAAATGCCTTTTGCCTTTTATCAAAGAGATATTAGTAAAGAAGATATTATGAGGAAAAGCCTTTTTAAAATTTTTTTGTTCATAGGGTCCCTTTTTTTTTTCTTCTCAAAGGCAGACAAAAAAAGATGATGAATAGTAATATGTACACACGAGAGACAATAGTATACACCGTGACACGTGTCATCATACATATATTTGTGCTGATGTGGCAAAACTTCTTACGACGTGCGGACTCCATGACCCCTTAATGCGGCTTAACGTGGACGGAGTGAAGGAATCGTAACTAGAATTGAAAGAACTAACAATGTGGAGTTCTTCAAAATATAGTGTACACTGTGTGGGCTCCACCATATCAAAACTACAACGTGGCAATATATAGTCCGTTAGTTGAAATGATCTTAAATTATAACAAATATTGAATATAAACCAACTGGAAATTGGAAAGAACACACATGAACCAACAAACTGAACCGGACTAGCTAACCGGGTTCATGGTCTAATCTATAACAAATCTATCAAAACAAAATGAAATAGCTATTTTTCTCTATCGCTATTTAGTTCCTTTATTTACATTTAAATTTTCTCTCCAATTTTAATCTTCTTCTCTTGTTCTCTCGCTCTCTCTCTCTCTCTCTCACATGATAGAGCAAGCATTAGGATTCTCGTCGCTAAATATCTGAGGCGCGTGAACGTACTCGACAGCGTATCCGGGTCCATATCCGTACCCGCCACCATACCCGTAGTATTCCATCTTGTTTACTTCAACCTTCGCGGGTTCTTCCTTCTTCCCACCATCACCTTTCTTCTCTCCGCCATCACCACCACCTTCTTTCTCTTTCTTCTCTCCACCACCACCACCACCACCACCACCGTCATCTTTCTTCGCCGGAACAATCTCGACGCTTCTCTTCAATTTCTGTTTCAGCGTAGGCAACAGTGCTTTTACATCCATGGTCCCCTTCACCGTCACCAGATCCTTTTTTGCGTCTATCATAACTTCTTGAACGCCTGTAAAACGACCGTCATCATTCCGTTATTTATTTATTATTCAAAAAGTACCAAAATATCCTTACAAGAACTACAAAATTAGGGATATTCTTCTATTTCAAAGGACAATTACGTATTTTTCCTCAATCTCACCTTTGATCTTTAAAATTATCCGGCGAATCTTCTGGATGCATCCGTCGCAATGCAATCTGATTGCTAGAACAGCTGACGTCACCGGAGGCTACAATACACCAAATAAAAACAATAATCACAGTCAGTTTTGCTAAACTGCGCCTTGCATCATTTATAGAGAAAGCAACTTGGACACCGAAACCTAACTACATACAATATAGTGCACGTTAGTGGGATATAGGACGACGAGGCGCACATTAATTTCGTTCATAATTTATACCTCTTTGTTTTTTTTCTCCTCCGTCTTCTTCTCGGATTTTTCTTCTGGCTTCTTCGTATCGCCACCACCGCCGCCTCCGTCTTTGTCCTTCTGCGGCACCGGAGAGATGATATCGACCTTCCTCTTCGTCTTCGTCTCCACTCTCTCTCGAATCTTCGCCGGGTCTGCTTTTCCGATTACCGTCAGCTTGTTCGTGTTAAAGTCTCCTTTCACTTCTTCAACACCTTCATTCATCAGAAGAAGATAAGGTTAACGAACAATGACAGATATATGCTAACGTAAGCCAGAGGAGCGAGAAAGAATGTGAAAATATGAATATGAGATTCCGAATTGCTAATGTGCGCAGGAAGGACACGGAACGGAAAACGGTCAAGGTCAGAGAAGAATAGCGAGTTCAAGTTTCATTGACAAGATTCGATTCAATGCGAAATTGAATAAATTTCAGAAAATTAAACAAAAACCTAGCGTCGAATCTCGATCTCGAAATAATTTTAAAAGATGCACGGCGAAATGAGAATCAAACAAGAATCATATCAGATTCAACAGCTTTTCTGAATCGATTAATTTCATTTTTACTAAATTGGACTCTAATTTACCTTCAACACTCCTAATAGATCGCTTGATTTTCTTCGCACAACCCTCGCAATGCATGTCGACCTTCAAAACTATGGTAGGTCGGTCGTCTTTCTTCGCTCCTTCGTCTTTCTTGGGTCCATCGTCTTTCTTCGCTTCAACGTTTTTCTTCTCCTCGTTCTTCTCGCCTTCCTTCTGCAATAAGACAACAGAAACAAAAATCACCGATTACTTCGAAGTTCCAACGGAGAATAGAAGAAGAATGAAAGGCGATTAGCCGGAAAAAATTGAACTCACTTCACCCATTGTTCAGTTCCGGTTTGGATGATTTGAAGAGAGAAAACACAGGCCAAGGTGCGAATAAATAGGCGATGAGAGGTAGTTGTATGGGTTGATGATGATGATGTGTGAGTTATGGTGGCATGTGTGAATGTATGATGGTGCTACATGCATGTGTACTCCCGGGTCCGTCCTTCCTGCCGCCGGGTTGGACTTACGTGGGTCTAAAGTATGTTTCGTTCTTATCGTCTCGGAGAGTTCCCGTACTCGTGAGTCTTTCTTTGCTATTTGAAATGACTAAACTACCCAGCTCTTTGAGAAATTAACCCCTGAGGCTATGTCTCGGTTTTGTGTTCTTTTGTGACAAGTGGTCTTGTCTTGAAAGTTGAAAAGCCCGACAGTATAAAACATACCCCAGGAAGTAGTGATAACAAGGAGCGGGTTGACCCGCCCCATCTTAAATGGTTAGGATTCGATAATCCATAAATTAGATTTGGATTTTGGATTCATCTCAACCCGATATTAATCCACCCTATTGCCATTAACTTATATGTTAATTATATTTATTTTATAATATATATGTTTAAAATCTTATATATTTAACTTAAAAAACAGCATTTACTTTTAATATATTCTACATTCGAATCAAATCCACCCCGCATCGATACTGAGTTTGATATTGGTGATGACGGAATTGGAAGAGACTAAGTATATTAGAATAGGACAACTAATACATTTGGTCAAATACAATTATCTACCTAGAGAAATGATAGGGAAGTCTATCTCAAGACAACTTAAACTGTCGCGCAGCCGTTCTGTTAAGAGCGTTCCTTGTCAATTTTGACATGTGGAGAAGACAAAGAGAAGGGACAAGAGGGAATGAAAAGTTGTAATAACTGAGAAAGACAGTTAGAATGCAATCTCAGAGCAGTAAAACCCCATAGGTTGAAGACTTTTCTCTTTCAGTGTCTTTACTCACTGTTGTTTTAAGTTTAAGAATTTTCTGGTTTTGAGTTCAGATCTCCGATCGATCTATCAAATCCCTCCGATCCCCTTTAATGGAGGATGGGTTTAGGTATTTGTAAGGAGTTTCCTACTCCAAATATGACAAGTGTCACTCGGCTAAGCGTTTAGAGGGGGACCCTCACGTGCTAAGCAAATCCTGAGTGCCATGTGTTCCTGGATAATATCTTGAACGACGCATATTCTTCAACACAACTAAGTTACTTCTAGAGAAAGACCAAATCATTTAAAACTTTAAAAACTGCTCTGTGAAAGGTTGATTTGGAACTTGAGCAATACGGATTAAGAGACATGTGTTACTTTCATACAAATCCTGAAGAGCAACGTCACCATCCCTGCCGCCATTCCAGATAAGACAAAACCCCCTTTAGATAAGTTAGAAAACAGATATTATAAGTCGGTGAGATTTTTACCTCGTGCTTTCCATTATGAGAATCCATTTCAATCAACTTTTTTAGGGGACAATTCAATGTATAAGGTACTTTACTAAATTCGTATGTTTTGAAGGAGAACTCTCTTTGGCGGCTATCTTCCTTCCA
>JAUPMG010000013.1:9588311-9600675 GCA_031762675.1 Pachysandra terminalis | reverse complement strand
GATTCTCACGAAATGGACATTTTCGAGATATACTATTTCTAGAAATATCTTCCTATTAAGAATGAACTTTTCGAGAACATATTCAGATTTTCAAATATATGCTCTTTAGAATGTATATTTACATAACTATCATTGCCAGATGTTATGCTATGATTTGAGGAATCAATTTCAAATTGGCTCATCATCAATACTAGTGAGTGACAAGTGCAGTACTACACGTAGATAAATATGTAGAATATGCTAAGACTCTTAAAATAAACTAAATGCAATACTATCCTTAATTATATTAAATATTTTATTATATTAAAGGTTATTTTAAAAAAAAATTAAAATATTTTTTGACACGTTTTATGATACACCCTTTTTTTATTCAAAAACAAATGGTTAAAATCATTTGATCAAGGTAATAATTAGCGTATATGATTTACTTGAGTTTTTTTTTTTCATTTCTTGAAGACTTGATTGGAAGGATTAACTATCTCAAACATCCACACGATGAAGACGAGAATTGATCCCAAGACCTAGGGACAACCCACCAAACCCTTACCACTTGGTTTATCTCAAACATCCACACGATGAAGACGAGAATTGATCCCAAGACCTAGGGACAACCCACCAAACCCTTACCACTAAACCAAGTGGCACCTTCGACTTAGAGGCCCAGCCTGGGGCAGGGTTTGCCATCCAAATGAGGAACGGAACAAGAGTGGATCAAAATCTTTCATCGTTTCAACGGCAAAATTGCATACTCAAAAGACAGAAGTGAGTGAACGACAGAGGAGAAGCGCAATGCCTGCAAACGCGTCTCTCCTTATCTTCCATCCACGCCTCAACCTCTACTTCAAACCCTCTAGCGCTTCGGTTCTCAGTTTCCGATTCAGTTCCTGCTTCTCTCAAATTCAAAACGCTTCGTGTCTGCTGTCATTCTCCGGCGCACTAAGCCGCAATTGCAGATTCGCCGTTCAAAGTCTTTCTCTATCTCCAAACCCTAGAAACCACTCATCGTTTTCGTCGTCATCATCATCATCTGCAGCAGAAACTCAGTGTTTGAGCTTGAATTCACGTGATAATGGAGGAGGTAGCAGGTCTGGAGCGCTTTTGCCGCCTCATATTCCCGAGGCTATGGAGAAGATCGACGTGAATCCTCCTAAAGGAACTAGGGATTTTCCTCCAGAGGATATGCGTCTCCGAAGCTGGCTTTTTCAACATTTCAGAGAAGTAATGATTTTTATTCCTATATCACATTCTTGCTTCATTTATTATTATTATTTTCATTTTTCGTTGTCGCATTTGTAGTGTATCTGATTGTAGTACTGGGGTTGTTCAAAGGTTTCTCGTTTATTTGGATTCGAGGAGGTTGATTTTCCTGTACTTGAATCTGAAGCGCTCTTTATTAGGAAAGCTGGGGAGGAGATCAGGGACCAGGTTTTGATTCACTCTCTTGTTATTTAATCGTCTATATGATAAAAGTAAAAGAATATGAGCATATGATATTGTTCAGTGGATATAGTTGCAAATAATTCATTTTAGTGACAATTGGCGTCATCCGTATCTAAATTAAATAGTGGATTTTGAATTAATTTGATCATGCGTGTTAGGCAACTGTAAGAGCAATTTGTGTTAGTGTTTTGACTCGAGTACCTGTGGCTGGTAGCTAGGTGTCAGTCTGCACTTTGAGAGTTTTATCTTGCAACTGCACTTGCAAGAGATGACTCTAAAATTGTGTGGATGGAAGTAGCTAGAAAGACATGAAATCTCACAAAATAACCAGGAGAATTTTGCCACAGGGGAATATCATCACAATATTTATTCAGATGACTCCAAAGTTGTATATTTATTCAGATGACTCCAAAGTTGTTGGGATGGGGCTTAGAGATGATGATGATGTGTGTACAAACAATAGTGTCTCAATCTCTCATTTTTTAGATTCTTCTAATTGATTATGGTTTTGATTGGTATATTTCAGTTGTCTAGGAAGAAACTCCATGAGTTATGACTAACTATTCCAACGAGTTACTTGTGTTACCAATTTTACTAGTCAAAGGCTGGGGACTTTGAAATTTGGGTGACCATTTCTCCAAGGATGATATAGAATTTACAATTACTCGCCTATATTTTTGCAAAAAAAAAAAAAAATTGCAAGATTACTAGCGAGAATTTGGTCATCATAGTATATTGAGAGAGAAGAAGGGGAATGCCAATAACCAGCATACCCAAGTAGTTGTTGAAGTGATCTTTGGCTTAGTAGTATTGCACGTAGAAAAGTACTATAGGGTGTACTAGAGTGACTCCTAGCCAATGACCCATTTGGCGTAGAATAGAGTAGTTGGGGTCATTAGAGTGACTCCTAGTGTACGTCACATCAAAGATACCTCATTAGAGTATCATGGTGGTACCTTTCGTAATGGAAACACAGCCTAAAGCCCTCGCTCTCCACGTCCCCCCTATTTGATAGCGGAGCCAAGTCTAGAGATCGTATATAAGCCATCACTGTATTTACTTTGGTCCTATTAAGGAGGGTGATCCAGTCATGGTTCAAAATATCTTATCTTATCCATCACTAGGGTCGATACATGTCTTGTATCCACAATGTTGGCACGATACACAAGTGTATTTTAGGATACGCTAATTTCTATACTGTATAAGTCGATACATGTAACATATCGACAGCATGGTACACAAGTGTATTTTAGGATACGCTAATTTCTACACTGTATAAGTCGATACATGTAACATATCGACTATTACGGTCAATACGGCCTATATGCTACAACATATCGAGTGTATTCGACCGATATACTCGATACATGTAATGCTTATCCATTTTTTACATGTAAAAGCATTAAAAATGAACTATTGGTTCATTGTTCAACTCTCTTTCCTTCCTTAACCAAAAAACCAAACCCCATTTAAAATAACCAATATCGTCCCAACCTTGTGCAGGCATCATTATTTTTCTTATCATGTACTTCTATGATTTATGGTGTTATCGTTTTTCAATGAGAGTTTTCTCACGTAATTATTACATCTTAATATTTTTTACTGTGCAAAATTTCAATCTCTTCCTTTCCCAGTTATATTGTTTTGAAGATCGAGGAAATCGACGTGTTGCTTTGAGACCTGAACTTACTCCTTCTTTGGCAAGGCTTGTGATACAGAAAGGGTATTGACATTCTGATTCTCATTTGCTTTCTTTCTTAAACACGACGAATGTCTCTTTTTACATGCTTATTCTTGTTATTATATGCTCTTTGCTGATTCAATGTTAAATGTGCTAAAGGATTGTAATGTTTTTGTCCTATATTTATTTTCTTGATTTTTATGCCAGGTAAGATGGCAGAAATTGATTTCAATCTTTTTTTCTTTCTTTCTTTCTCTCTCTCCAGAAAATCTGTCTCCCTCCCATTGAAATGGTTTGCTGTTGGGCAGTGTTGGCGATATGAGAGAATGACAAGGGGACGGCGTCGTGAGCACTATCAATGGAATATGGATATCATTGGTGTTCCGGAAGTTACTGTATATTCTACCCTATCACTTGTTCTGACAATTCTTGCAATGATTGTGATATACTCCCAACCAATGATATTGCACATCATCATAATATGTTTCGATTGGGTTTATTTATTAAATTGCTATTTTGATCATTTTTCTTACAAAGGTTTTATTGCCATTGACTTAATTTATTACACAGAAATCGCATCATCTGGTTTAGAAGGCAACAATTTTCCAGTTTTCAGAATTTGAGTAGCCTAGATTTCCCTTCTCTCTTTTATCTTAATATTCACCATTCAGTTACCACATTTTTCTTAATCTCCTGATGATTGGAGATGGGTATCCACCTGGAAAGCTGCTATGGTGGCTTTTATATACAGCATGGACAATTAAGATAGCGTGTTGTCACTATTTGTTTATTCTCTTATGTTCTCTTCACTTTTTCCCACTTCCTCTTCGTTTTTTTTATGAGCAAAATCATGCTGTGTTAGATACTCAAGTTGGAGCACATATGTCAAATATGCATGCCTTTGTGTTAAAGCATAAATTTTAGGTTCAATCATTTTGTTTTGGTCAATTTTAAGTTTTTGTCCTTTCTGTCACAGGCCGAAGCAGAGCTTATGTCTTCTATTGTAACATTATTTAAGCGACTTGGGATCACTGCATCAGATGTGGGATTCAAAGTTTCTAGCCGAAAGGTTTAAATGGATTTTCTTTCTATTTTTTTTCTGAAGAACACCATTTTCTTTTAATCTTGTTTACATTTCCTTAATATGAAGTTTACTTTTGAGTTATATTTTCAGGCTTGGCAAACTGTGGCTAGAGTATTTAAGTGCATTTTCTTCTTGAAACTCGAGTCCTCTAGCAGAGTGTGGCATATGAATTATAACTGAGATCTTTTCTTTTTCCCTGTTGAAATATTTATCATTCCTAGTTCAGCTTGCAAAAATGTCTGACTCCTATATTAATTTTGAAATTCAGTTCTCATGTAGTCGGCCTCTTTGATAAGCTAAAGTTGTATTTAGTTCAAAAGGCATTACAAGATATTCTAAGGAGGTTGGACTTGAGAAAGAGATTGCGGCTTTTACTTCATATGGAGTCAACTGTATTGAGAGGTATCATGGGGGATTTTGAGGAGTTTAAAATTGCATGAGATTCAGTGTTTCCCTGTTGAAATATTTATCACTCCTAGCCCTAGTTCAACTTGAAAAAATTTCTAACTCCTATCTAAATTTTGAAATTCAGTTCTCATGATGGTCCGCCTCTTTGATAAGCTACACTTGTATTTAGTTCAAAAGGCATTACCAGATATTGTAAGGAGGGTCATCAGATGCAAGTATGAGACTTGAGAAAGAGATTGTGGTTTTTATTCCATATGGAGTCATTGTATTGAGAAGTATCATGGGAGATTTCTAGGAGTTTAAAGTTGTATGAGTCAGTACGGGGCAAGGGGATAGAGTGAGATTTTGGAAAGATGACAAAAAACCCGCTCTTTCGCCTATGTCCGTAACCTTGCAAAAAACGACTTGTTAGGATATTGTTTCATTATCAAAAACAATTTGGTGGAGTGGTGTCCCCCTTTTATTTGAGATTTTGAGTCATAGGAGAGAGGATAAGCTTCTAAGAAGGCTAGATTGTATTCCAGTTTTCTTGGAGTAGGAAGATAAGAGCAAGGATTTAAATGTCACTTTTTCTCACCATTTTGCCAGGAGAGCCTGGTGAAATTTCGGCAAAATGTCGCCTACAAGACGGAAAATTTCACCAGTTAAGAGAAAAATTGGGGAAATTATGAAGAGAGTGAAATTTCTTTTTGAAACTTCTTGGGGGTCTAAATGAGAGTAAAATATACCTAAGAAACCCAAAATATCAAAACAAATTTGCATATATGATCATTCACACATATGTAGACAAGTATGGTTGTGTACTGTGTAGGCGAAATATTGAGAAATAATGCTTAAATGATTGAATTATAGTTGAAAAGTTATAAATGTATACATAAGAGATAATGACATGAATATGACAAGGTGGATTCATCTTGCATACATATAGGCTAATATGGCGAAATGCCATCAACATGGAACAAAGGGATGCAAAATGATAATGGAAATAAAAGTCAAATTAACTCCATAAAACATAAAAAGGGTCTAGTAGAATCCAACTGTTGAATTTGAAGGATACATCACATCTACAAAGAGTTAGCTGGCTTAAAGTCATCTCCGTCACTCTCACCCCTAGGCTGTTCATAATACATACCCTCTACATAATTACAACAGTGTCCAACTCACGGTATGATGACACCAGTTCGTGTATTCCCTCACATATCTCTCATACTCATGTAGACTGATATTCACCAACATACTCATGGGTGAATACTGAGGATAGTATGTGTTGGACACAGTGACAGCACACATGGGCATAGGTGGTGATGGATAAGGATATGCATGAGGATCATATGCTGGGGGCATAGGTTCTCAGAAAAGTACCCATATCCATGTATACCCCAATTCACTATGTGGGAATTCATGCTTGTTTCTGTAGGCACAATCTCATAGACATATGATGCCTACTATTGTGATCCATAGCTCTCAGCAAGGTTTAAAAGACCGGAACTGGTCGCTGGACCGATCCCGTCCGGTTCCGGTCCGGATCCGGTATAGAAAAAACAATAAAAAAATTTCAGACCGTCGCCGGACCGGCTGTATCGATCGCCAGACCGGCGGTACCAGACGCTGGACCGACAGTACCGGTGGGACCGGTCGTCGGACAGGCGGTACCGGTCGCTGGACCGCCAGTCCATGATCTAGCGATACTTCCTTTGTATCGCGGGTTGGAACTGGACCGGTATCGCCCGATCCGGAGAACCATGGCTCTCAGAGGATGACTGTATTGGGAAGTATGGGTAGTGGCCCCCAGCTCCTGATTAGTGACCACCAACTTCATGATGTTGTCCTCCATGTCTTCGTCCTTGCGATGCAATAGAGGACGAACCCTATTGCCCACGTCAAACATCCATGGATCCAAAGTTGTGAGACATGGATGCCTTTTCCTGTGCCCCCGTATGCTTCCTCTCCTTTCCCCTACATAACATGTATTAATTTCACATGAATTGGTTAGGTTTACAAGGTTAAAAATTAAATTAAACATGTTACCTCAAACATGCACTTTTGACAATCCACTAAATGCACAAAATTTTCAAGAAATATTTTTAAGTGTTTTTTTATTCATAAAACACTCACAAAAGTGGTGAAAATGGGTTTTTGTAGGGGGTTTGGGCTTGAAAAGGGAAGGAGAATGGAATGTCGAAATGTGACAGCATTTCTCTCATCATGCTCGTTAAAGGGCGAAATTCCTAAACATTTCGCATATGTCCTGTGACACTTATGAAATTTCCACCATGTTGTCGACATTTCGGCGACATGTCACTGAAATGTCGACTTCATGGTGGAATAAAGGGAAATCCAGATTTTAGAAGAGGTTTCTCGACATCTTCTTTCTTTGAGGTTTAAAAAAAAGCCTAGGCAGCATGATGTGCAGTTGATTAACTTTTGGAAAAGAGTGCTCCCCTTTAGAGCGCAGTTTTCTGCTTGATTAGCTTTATGGGATAAGGTGCTAACACTGGATGTTATACTTCATACTCATTTGAAGGATTATACTTAATACTAGTTGAATGCCATACATAATACTCTTGCATTTCATTGTGGTTACTATTCTAGTTGGTGTAAGACTATCACATGTATTTGTGATACACTTTTTCCAGTGTATTTGTTCAGGGAGCACTAGTAGTACATTTTTAAAGTTTTATCACTATGAAATGTGAATTTGTTTCATATTGTATTTTTGATTGACATAGATGGAGATCTCTGTTAATATGTTTCACTTTTGTCTTAAACTTTGTGATGGTGAAATAAGAATCATGATTCTTGATTTTTTTAAATTGCCAATTGGCATGTAGTTTGATTCGGGCGCATTTGAGAGAGCTTTTGATGCTTATCCGGGTTTCAAACATGTTGCCACACACTTCTATTTAGTGTAAATTTTCTGCATGAGATATTGATTGTTGTTTTAATACTTACATTACTTTGCTAATGAAAAGCATCATTGGCAGTGAATACCAATATATATATTTTTTTAATAGTTTGTGCTACTTAGAGTCGTTCTCAATTTTTCTTTATAGGTTTTACAAGAAGTATTGAGGCGCTACTCTATACCAGAAAATTTGTTTGGCAAAGTTTGCATCATCATTGACAAGGTTAGTTTAGAGGATAACTATGATCTTTGGATTTTATAGTATAAGTAGTTGGTTTTTTTTTAATGCCTAAATTGGAGTTATCATTCTTCTTCTAGAAGCAGTTATGTTTCTATTTTGCACATATTATTTTCATTTCATTCTTCGAATTTTGTCTCTATTGTAGGGAGATTTTTTAGTTTTATGCAAGGTTTAAAATATTGTATCGAGGTGGAGTTTCAGTTCTTCTAAAAGTGGAAACGTATTGATACGCTTGGAAAATGCCAAAAAAAGTCATGAAAATGTTGGAAACTCATGGAAAATTTAGGAAACTTGAAACAAGACTCATTCAAATGCAAAGATAAGCTCAATAAATGATAAATTAACGTGAATTTCATTTCATTCATATCATATAGGCTCACTTAGTTTACATTAATAATATGATGCAAACTGATAGCTGTGCAGGTGCATGGAAACTTTGTCAAAAGCTTGATTAATTGTATAGTAAAGGTACACTCTTTTTAGGTGGATGGCTTTGAGGGTGGCATTTTTAGATATTTCTTTTACTGTTTTTTCGAATGAGGAGTGGGTTCGGGAGCTCTATTATAATGTAGAATGACCGTCTTTATGGCCCTAAGTGCACTCTTGGTGTACATGAGCCAGCTATTTTAATTTTTTGTCTTTCTTTTTTGTTAATTAATAAAACTCCTTATTTACCTATAAAAGAATAAGTAAAGGAAAGCTATACTATAATACAAAGTAATAGAACATAAATAAAAGCATTCACATCCCATAGATTACATCAATTACCTGTAAGGGACAAGATATAATGAATTCCCAGACATACAACCATACATCTAAATATGAAGAAAACACTTAACGGCGTTCCTTTTGGGCGTAATATTGCACTCCTGTATATGTTCATTCTTTACCTAAACTTTCCTAGTCTTCCCACACATCCATCTTAGCATCTTTATCATAACAATAGTCGTCCCATAAATATGTTGCTTCTTTGTTTCCCAACATTCTGCTTCATGCATCATACCAGCCATAATAATTGTCCTATAAAATGTGCTTTTTAAGCTTGAGTGGATCGATAATATAACACTTTGAGAATTGTCTCTGCACTTAAGCCATCCAATTATAGTTCTATGTGCAACATCCTTGTCAATATCCCTATCTTTATAGATAATTGATCCAAGATAACGGTAGTGATTGCTTTTAGGAATCTCTCGATTCTCAATTCTTACTATTGTTTCACCTTTGTGTTATCATTTGTGCTAGGGGTACATTCAATATACCTAGTTTTTAAATTGACTTATTTTGACTCAACTTATTTTTTATATTATCAATGTTTTCTATTTTTAGGGAAAATTTTATGAGTCCTAAGGTCCTACGATCTTAAGTCTCGATTTCACTTGAATCTCTCTCTCTCTACAATTTTCCTATTCAATTTGATTTTGAAAACATTTTTTAAGACTATGCATTGTCATTGCTTACAATATAATTATGTTTAAGATTTTAGAGTGGAGATTTAAGGGAATACTTGCCTCATGGGAATTGGATTTATGTTTCCAAAGGTGTTGACATCTCACTTTTAGCATTCTTTTGAACATTCTCACTTATTTACTCTCCTTATTACAATTCAATAATCTGAAATTTGAGGACTAAAAAGGTTACAAATTAATGTTCTTTAAAGATGGAGTAATATTTAGTTCAAATACCACTTGGTTGAATTGAAAAACTATGCATCTTGAAGTTGTATGGTATTCTCGGGTATTCAGTTTGTTGGGTTGATGAAAGTATGATTTAAATTTTTTGAGGGAAATTTTGCACCTTTGGAATAAGGAAATTTCGGGAGAAATTTTGAGGGGTATTTTGCTATTTAGGGACATTTCCCGTAAAATGTTGTGCAAAAAAAAATTCAAAATAAAGGGAAATATTGATGTGAAGAAAATTTTAATCCCCTTCAAAAAGGGAAATTTCTGGAGAAATTTCACCATATTTTGAAGATACTTAGAGCCATGATGAAACTAGCACTTCTTCAAAGATCATCATGGAGGTTTTGGTAGGAGCAAGACAGGGCTTGAAGAATAAGCATTACTTTCAGGTACAGAAGCTGAAAGAGGAATTGGGTCAGAAACATGTTGACAATAATTATAGGTTTTGCACATGGAAAGGCGTTTTGAAAGGTTTATGATGAGTTCACCATGGGTATCAGACTTGCAGTTGGCATTGTCGCAAAGTTTAATTTAAACTAATTTTTGGTGTGGAGACACTCCACTTTCACTGCCTTCCCTTGATTCTATGAAAAAACAGACAAAATAGAGTCCTTGGTTTGTAATTATTTCATTTGGATAGTTTTGTCGATCTTGAAATCCAAAAGGGTGTAATTAACAAACAAATTGATTTTCCAGCCTTCCTTCTTGATCACTTAGATGCGTACCCTAATTTGGCTTAAAGATGTCAGAATTGGAATGAAATAGTGATTTTCTCTGTCTACTTTTATACTTGTCAGCCTTAGTGAGAGAGGTATTAAATGGTTTTGTATCTAAGATTTTCTAAAGCAATTGTTCCTTGCTGAAGTTCCCTGTTCTTCCCCCCCCCCCCCCCAGTTATTATTCACTTGGTTGGCCTCAGTCAGATGATTACTAGGAGAGGTACTTTGTCTTGTCAAGTTATCATTCCATTATGTGCAGAGCTGAAGGAGAGATTTTGGATTATTTGTTACTTTATTTAGTTTTTGCTACAGAACACGGAATTGCTTCATGCATCGGTTAAGGGTGTTATACATCAAGTCTAGAGCTTTATTAGGTCAAATTAGAGGCTGCTTTTTTCCCTGTGAAGTGGCCGGATTCTTTACTGGATGTGCCCTTTTGTTATAAGTTGGTGCGTATGGAGGGGAGGGAGAGTCATATTTTTTAATGTAAATTGGATTCAAGTTGGAGGATCACATGGTTGGGTTGCATTCTTTCATTCTCCATAAATTCTAGTGTTTTTTTAGCAGTTCAGCCTAACTTCATTGTTTTTGTTCTGCTAGTCCTTTAATATATAATTTCTGTTCATGGTATTCATCATTGTTAGTTAATACAATTTTATCTTATGAAAGAGGAGGAAATTTCAATTTGGTGTACTATTAATTAGCTTTTAAAAGAAACATGGGAAAATCCACAAATATTGAAAAGGATGTTAGAGGTTACATATTTTGAACTCCAAATGGAAAGACATGCTTATGGGTCTTAACTACTCGATATAATTTCTGATACTCAAATATCCCAAATCACAATGATTTGAGATGGTTAAACATCCAATAGTTTTACAATATAGTAAATTAACTCAAATAAAGTCTACAACAATAGATATTCAAACACAAAATGAAACCACCCATTTTCACGATGTTATGTTTGTATAAGTTTTAGTTTTTATTTTGTGTAACTTGGCCTGGTAACCTATTAAGACAACAGTTTTGACGATCCTGTTGTGACATGTTTTCGGATGGTGAGATCCATTTGGTCCACATGCTCCTCCACATCACCTATCCTCCTATGTCAAGTTTCAGCCCAAGATACATCTCCCATATGGTAAAAGCCTCCCCCTATCTCTGCATGTCCTTCTTGCTTAAATGTTAAAAAGGTTTAACAGCTGTCAATTCACATGTTGAAAGTCAAATAAGAAGTATCGATGGTGCTTATGTGGATGGAGGGGTTATCCATGTGGCCTATTCAGAGGGTGGATGGAGGATTGTCCATGTGGCAAATTTGGAATGTTGCTATCAGATAAATTGTCTGGACTGGCAATGACAATCTTCCGCATTATAGAGAAAGCCCATGTCCCAACAACTCAGATTTGAAAGAAAAATAGATATAGTAGGGGGCGGAGTTATGAAATGTCAATCTAAAAATGAGTTTCAGTTGAAATGTTTTGACTGAAACCTCAAAATATTGTCAGAAAATATATTAAGGTGGCCAATTATTCAGTGATAGTGCAACAACAAAATGCTTTATCCCAACTAGTTGGGGTTGGCAACATGAATCCTGTTCCTCCATCACAATCTGTGAGAAGCCGTATCTTCAGAATTATTCAGTGACAGTGCAAGAACACATATTACCTGTGCAACATTGATGGAAAATTTTGTCATTGAGAAGTACTAAATGTTTTTTGGAATTCTCATATTATCTCAATGAAATTTATAATGTTGCTTTTAGTACTCATCTAAGAGCTATTCCACCATGGAGCATTCCAATTGTTTAGTGGTAAAGATTACAACATTTCAGCTCTGTAATTGTTTAACTGTCAGCTGCTTCTTGTATGTGCCTATATATGCATACGTCTCTTTGTCCTATGTTCTACTTCATACCTCTCTTTGTACTATGTTCTACTTTCTTATCTTCTTCAGTTCCAAGTGCATTTTAAATTGTTTCATTTGTTAAATCATCAATATGCAGTTGATTTTTTCGTAATTTTTTATTCTCCTTTTTGTTAAGCTGGAACCAGATGGAAAAGATTCCAAAGGATGAGATTAAGAGAGAGTTAAACTTGACTGGGCTATCAGAACAAGCTATTGAGGAGTTACTGCAAGTTTTGTCTGTGAAGTCATTGAACAAGTTGGAAGGTTTGTTGTTATAGATCATTGACAAAGTAATTATT
>JAUPMG010000013.1:9568656-9588211 GCA_031762675.1 Pachysandra terminalis | reverse complement strand
ATAAGTTTTACATAAGTTGTATATATTATTTTTCACTTAGATAGATTTTTATACAAGTTTTATAAGTTGTAAATTAACTTGTAAGTTTTTACAAGTTTTTTATAAGTTTAAACTTATATTTTTTTATAAGTTTTTTTTTTACAAATTTAAATTAATATTTCCTATAAGCTTTTAAAAGTTTTATAATTTTAAACTTATATTCTTTATTATTTTTAATAAGTTTTAATTTATATTTTGTTTAAGTTTTTATAAATTTTAATAAGTTTATATAAGGTTTACCGAAGTTGTATATATTATTTTTCACTGAGCTCGATTTGTATATAAGTTGTAAATTAACTTGTAAGTTTTTACAAGTTTAAACTTATATTTTTTTTTATACGTTTTTTTTTACAAATTTAAATTAAAATTTTTTATACGTTTACACTTATATTTTTATAAATGGTCAAATTTGTTATATGTTTAATGTATAATTTTGTTATGTTCTTACAAGTTTTCATAAGTTTAAATTTATATTATTTATAATTTTTTATAAGTTTTTTATTTTTAAACTTATATATTTTGTAAGTTTAACTTTGTATTTTTTTTTTTAACTTTTAACAAGTTTGATCAAAATATTTTTTAATTAAAAAACAGGCCAAAATTAGTCATTATTGTAGAAAAAGACTTAGTTTTGGTCGGATTCTGAATCTGGCCTAATTAGCCGGATTGGACTAGCCGGGCTGGCACGGGCCGCACGTACTGGGCCTTGATTGCATTCCAGGCTTGCGTGCCGTGCTGGACGGGCCGCGGGCCGTGCCGTGCCTAGGCACATTGGGCTCAAAACTGAGGCCTGGCACGGGCACGACTCATGAGCAGTAGGCCCGGCTTAAGCGGGCCGTGCCCGGGCCAGCTCACGGGCGGCACGGCCCGTTTACATCCCTAGAATGGATCGCAATCTTTTCATCGTTTCAACGGCAAAATTGCTTATACTCAAAAGACAGAATAGTGAGTGAGCGAGCGACAGAGGAGAAGCGCAATGCCTGCTGCAAATGCGTCTCTCCTTATCTTCCACCCGCGCCTCAACCTCTACTTCAAACACTCTACCGCTTCCGTTCTCAGTTTCCGATTCAGTTCCTGCTTCTCTCAATTTCAAAACGCTTCGTCTCTGCTGTCCTTCTCCGGCGCACTAAGCCGAAATTGCAGATTCGCCATACCAAGTCTTTCTCTTTCTCAAAACCCTAGAAACCACTCATCGGTGTCATCATCATCATCTGCAGCAGAAACTCAGTGTTTGAGCTTGAATTCACGTGAAAATGGAGGAGGTAGCAGGTCTGGAGCGCTTTTGCCGCATCCTATTCCCGAAGCTATGGAGAAGATCGACGTGAATCCTCCTAAAGGAACTAGGGATTTTCCTCCAGAGGATATGCGTCTCCGAAGCTGGCTTTTTCAACATTTCAGAGAAGTAATGATTTTAATTTCTATATTACATTCGTGCTTCATTTAATTTAATTTTTTTTTCTTTATCGGGTTTATAGTGTGTTTGATTGTAGTACTGGGGTTGTTGAAAGGTTTCTCGTTTATTTGGATTCGAGGAGGTTGATTTTCCGGTTCTTGAATCTGAAGCGCTCTTTATTAGGAAAGCTGGGGAGGAAATCAGGGACCAGGTTTTGATTCACTCTCTTTTTATTTACTCGTGTATATGACAAAGTTAAAGAATATGAGCATATGTTATTGTTCAGTGGATAAAGTTGCTGATATTTCATTTTTCTGACAATTGACGTCAGCTGTATCTAAATTAAATAGTTGAATTAATTCGATTGATATGTGTTGGCCAACTGTAAGAGCAATTTGTGTTAGTGTTTTGACTCCAGTACCTGTGGCTGGTAGCTAGGTGTCAGTCGGTACTTTGTGAGCTTTATCTTGCAACTGCACTTGCAAGAGATGACTCTAAAATTGCGTTAATGGAAGTAACTAGAAAGACATGAAATCTCACAAAATAATCAGGAGTATTTTACCACACAGGGGGAATATCAACACAATATTTATTCAGCTGACTCCAAAGTTATTGGGACGGGGCTTGGAGATGATGAAAACGTATGTACAAACAATAGTGTCTCAATCTCTCATTTTTTAGATTGTTCTAATTGATTATGGTTTTGGTTGGTGTTTTTCAGTTGTTTAGGAAGAAGCTCCATGAGCTATGACTAACTATTCCATGAGTTAGTTGTGTTACCAATTTTACTAGTCAAAGGATGGGGACTTAGAAGAAGGGGAATGCCAATAATCCACATACCCAAGTGGTTGTTGAAGTGATATTTGGCTTAGTAGTATTGCACGTAGAAAAGTACTGTAGGGTGTACTAGAGTGACTCCTAGCTAATGACTCCTCATTAGAGTGACTCCTAGTGTACTGGATTAACTCCTAGCCAATGACCCATTTGGTGTAGAATAGAGCCAGTGTTTACAATGTTGCCGACATGTCGCCCACGTCGGGCGACATGTCGCCATTTCAAAGGTGGGCGACACGAAACCACGTTATAAGTCGTTTTACCCTGGTTTCAACGACATGGGCGACATACCAGCGACATAGGGGAAAAAAATCAAATTTGTTTCGATATTTCCCTATGTCTCTCGACATGGGTGACATGGGGAAATTTTTCAATTTTTTTACACCGACACTTCCCCTTTTTTTCCACCATGTCGGCGACATGTCTCCAATGTCACCTGGCGACATGCCAGGCGACATCGACATGGCGAACCTTGGAATAGAGTAGTTGGGGTCATTAGAGTGACTCCTAGTGTACGTCACATCGAAGAGACCTAATTATAGTATCTTGGTGGTACCTCTGGTAATGGAAACACTGCCTAAAGCCCTCGCTCTCCATGTCTCCCCTATTTGATACCGGAGCCAGATTTAGAGATTGAATATAAGCCATCACCGTATTTACATTGGCCCTATTAAGGAGGGTGATGTAGTCATGGTTCAAAATATCTTATCTTATGCATCAATACGGTCGATACGTATCTTGTATCCACAGTGTCGGCACAATACGCAAGTGTATTTTAGGATACGCTAATTTCTACACTGTATAAGTCGATGCATGTAACATATCGACGGCACGATACACATGTGTATTTTAGGATACATTAATTTCTACACTGTATAAGTCGATACATGTAACATATTGATCATTACGGTCAATATGACGTATACAGTGTTTGCAATGTCGGCGAAATGTCGCCGATTTAAAGATTGGGGGCACGAAACCAGTGTGTAAATCGATTTTATCCTGGTTTTGGCGACATGGGGGAAAATTTTCTTTTTTCTTGTTTTGAAAAAATAAAAAAACAATAATTTTTTGTAGTAAATATTAACTATAAAACTGTTTAACTATTCTACCAAAAAAAAGTTTGAAATTATGATTTAAAATTTGTATGATATGTATCTTATTTACTTATTTTCATGTACTTTTAGTTGTGAGATGTGGAATGTATGAGGATATAGCTCAAGTAGATCATATTACATCAATTTTTGATGTTTTATGATGTATTTAGACACCACTTATGGTTGTTTAAAACTTGGGGGAGGGGGAACCCATCAAAAACCCCACATTTCCCCATATTTCCCATCATTTCCCTTTTTCTTTAACGTGTAGGCATTTGTTTTTGAATTTTTTGATGTATTTGGATGTATTTAGGCCTTAATTAGACATGTTTAAAGTTTGGGGGAAAAAATCCATTAAAAACCCATGGTTTCCCCACATTTCCCCTTGGTTTCCCCTTTATTTCACCATGTCGGCGACATGTCACTGGAGCCACCTGGTGACATGCCATGCAACATCGACATGGCAAACCTTGGGCCTATATGCTATAACATATCAAGTGTATTCGACTGATATACTCGATACATGTGATGCTTTTGCATTTTTTACATGTAAAAGCATGAAAAACAAACCATTAGTTCATCGTTCAACTCCTTTTCTTTCCTTAACAAAAAAACCAAACCCCATTTAATATAGCCAATTTTGTCCCAAAATCTTATTAGTTTGATTGAAAACATCTAATATTTGTAGCTTAAAATGCAGTTTTCCTCTTCATGCGTAGCTTATCGAGGTATGCATTGTAAGAATATTTTTTCTAGTACAAAATATACTTTTCATGTCTAAAACTTGTTTCAGAGTTCTATTATTTGGGTCTATGAATTTCAAGCAAAGATCTAGATGCCTATTTGTTTAAATATCTATGCGCCTACTCGTGTAGCGGTTTATTTCCACATTAATATATATTATGTGTATGGGTGTCTGATATGGAAAATGATAATCTATCATATTTTTAACTTACCTTCGCATCTTACTGTGTCTTGTTTTAAGTATTCACCGTTTTTCATGCATATCCACCGTATCCATAGTTTTTTATAGCATTTCCACGCGTATCCGATACGTATCCGTTTTTTTCCTGATCGATATGCTACCTCGATATGATTTTTTCAACCATGGATGCAGTGAGGCCGAGTTATTGCGTTTCTTACTGGTATTAGGGAAGCGTTGTTCCTGGGATTTTGGTCAATGTGGTGGCCGAATTGACTTCTATCGTTTCATGGTTTGGGAACTGGGAGGCGCAGGCCTCACTATTGGAGATTTAACCACCAGGTCCAGTTAGTGTGTTCTTTGGTTCATCCATGAACTTCTTGTTCATCACAGTGCCTAGGGTGGCTAAAGAGTGCAGTGAGGAGGGGGACTTCATTTACAGGAATTCCTGCATATGATTTATCTGCTGGGAGATGCTAGATGTTACCAGGAGGTGGTAGGATGTTGTTTCTTTATTGTTGTCTCGCATTATTCCTGTTATTTGTTTTCCTTTTTCTTTTTGACTTTAGCTTGTGCCAGCCTTTTATATTGCCATCTTAGTTTTCTTGTAATAAAAGGTATTCGTTATCATCGCATGAGAATAAAAATGGTGTCTCACCAGTTATCCTTATCCAGCCTTGTATGCCTACCTGCATAGACATAAAAAATATGTTTATATAGTAAAACAGTTTGGCACTTTTAGCTTGAATTGTACTTCTTGGTTCATCCATGTCAAGAACTGCAAACCTTGTGCAGGCATCATTATTTTTCCCGTATGCGTTTATCATGTACTGCTATGATTTATGATGTTATCGTTTGTCAACGAGGGTTTTCTCACATAATTATTACATCTTGATACTATTTATTGTGCAAAATTTCAACCTCTTCCTTTCCCAGTTATATTGTTTTGAGGATCGGGGGAATCGACGTGTTGCTTTGAGACCTGAACTTACTCCTTTGGCAAGGCTTGTGATACAGAGAGGGTATTGACATTCTGATTCTCATTTGCTTTCTTTTTTAAACACCAACGAATGTCTCTTTTTACAGGCTTATTCTTATTATATGCTCTTTGATGATTCAATGTTAAATGTGCTAAAACATTGTAATGTTTCTGTCCTATATTTATTTTCTTGATTTTTATGTCCAGGTAGGATGGAAGAAATTGATTTCAATCTTTTTTCTTTCTTTCTTTCTCTCCAGAAAATCTGTCTCCCTCCCATTGAAATGGTTTGCTGTTGGGCAGTGTTGGCGATATGAGAGAATGACAAGGGGACGGCGTCGTGAGCACTATCAATGGAATATGGATATCATTGGTGTTCCGGAAGTTACAGTATATTCTACCCTAACACTTGTTCTGAAAATTCTTGCCATGATTGTGATTTACTCCCAACCAATGATACTGCACATCGTCATAATATGTTTCGATTCGGTTTATTTATTAAATTGCTATTCTGATCATTTTTCTTACAAAGGTTTTATTGTCATTTACTTAATTTATCACACAGAACTAGCATCATCTGGTTTAGAAGGCAACAATTTTCCATTTTTTAGAATTTGTGTAGCCTAGATTTCCCTTCTCTCTTTTATCTTAATATTCACCATTCAGTTACCACATTTTTCTTAATCTCCTAATGATTGGACATGGATGTCCACCTGGAAAGCTGTTATGGCTGCTTTTATATACGGCATGGACAATTAAGATAGCGTGTTGTCACTATTTCTTTATTCTCTTATGTTCTCTTCACTTTTTTCTACTTCCTCTTCGTTTTGTTTCTGAGCAAAATCATGCTGTGCTAGATACTCAAGCTGGAGCACATATTGCCTTTGTATTAAAGCATAAATTTTAGGTTCAATCATTTTGTTTTGGTCAATTTTATGTTTTTGTCGTTTATGTCACAGGCCGAAGCCGAGCTTATGTCTTCTATTGTAACATTATTTAAGCGACTTGGGATTACTGCATCAGATGTGGGATTCAAAGTTTCTAGCCGAAAGGTTTAAATGGATCCTCTTTCTAATTTTCTCTGAAGAACACCAATTTTCTTTTAATCTTGTTTACATTTCCTTAATATGAAGTTTACTTTTGAGTTATATTTTTAGGCTTGGCAAACTGTGGTTAGAGTATTTAAGTGCATTTTCTTCTTGAAGCTTGAGTCCTCTAGCAGAGTGTGGCATATGAATTATAACTGAAATCTTTTCTTTTTCCCTGTTGAAATATTTAACATTCCTAGTTCAGCTTGAAAAAATGTCCGACTCCTATTTAAATTTTGAAATTCAGTTCTCACTTCTCATGTAGTCAGCCTCTTTGATAAGCTAAACTTGTATTTAGTTCAAAAGGCATTACCAGATATTGTAAGGAGGGTCATCAGATGTAAGTTTGGACTGAAGAGAAACTGATTTATTGATAAATTCTAAGTGATTACAAAGAGATCCCATGGGGGATTTAAATAGAAAAAGACAGAGAGATAAACATAGTAACTTAGTTTCTAAAGTAGAAATAAATTCAAAACACTTACTAAATCTTTTCGTCTTGCCTTCATCTTCTCCTTGAATTCTTCAATCAAATCTCTTGCATCTCTTGACTTTGTTATTGCCTTTTTTTTTTTCCTTGAATCACTCCTTGAGTTGATACAATCCATACTCACATATATTTTCTCTATTATGGACTTGAGAAAGAGATTGCGGCTTTTATTCCATATGGAGTCACTGTATTGAGAGGTATCATGGGGGATTTTGAGGAGTTTAAAGTTGCATGAGATTCAGTGTTTCCCTGTTGAAATATTTATCACTCCTAGTCCTGGTTCGACTTGAAAAAATTTCTAAGTCCTATCTAAATTTTGATTTTCAGTTCTCATGATGGTCAGCCTCTTTGATAAGATAAACTTGTATTTAGTTCAAAAGGCATTACCATGTATTGTAAGGAGGGTCATTAGATGCAAGTATGGGACTTGAGAAAGAGATGTGTTTCTTACTCCATATGGAGTCATTGTATTGAGAGGTATCATGGGAGATATCGAGGAGTTTAAAGTTGTATGAGATTCAGTACGGGGAAAGGGGATAGAGTGAGATTCTGGAAAGATGATGAAAAACCTGCTGTTTCGTCTATGCCTGTGTCCTTGCAAAAAATGGCTTGGTAGGGTATTGTTTCATTATCAAAAACAATTTGGTGGAGTGGTGTCCCCCTTTTATTCAAGATTTTGATTCATAGGAGAGAGGATAAGCTTCTTAGAAGGCTAGAATGTATTCCAGTTTTCTTGGAGCAAGAAGATAAAAGCAAGGATTTAAATGTCACTTTTGCTCACCATTTTTCCAGGAGAGTATGGTGAAATTTCAGCAAAATGTCGCCTACAAGGCGGAAAATTTCGCCATTTGAGAGAAAAATTGGGGAAATTATAAAGAAAATTTTAAATTTTTCCTTGAAACTTCTTGGGGGTTCTGAGGATAGTATGTGTTGGACACAGTGACATCACACATGGGCATAGGTGATGGTGGATAAGGATATGCATAAGGATGGGGGTATGGGTTCTCAGAAAAGTACCCATATCCATTTATACCCCACTTCACTATGTGGGAACTCATACCCATTTCCGTAGGCACAATCTCATAACCATATGATGCCTACTCTTGTGATCCATAGCTCTCAGAGGATCACTGTGTTAGGAAGTATGGGTAGTGGCCTCCAGCTCTTGGTTAATGACCACCAACTTCATGATGATTTCCTTTATGTCTAGGTCCTTACGATGCAATAGAGAACGAACCCTGTTGCCCACGTCCAACATCCATGGATCCAAACTTGTGAAACATGGATGCCTCTCCCTCGTATGCTTCCTCTCCTTTACCCTACATAACATGTATTAATTTCACATGATTTGGTTAGGTTTACAAGGTTAAAAATTAAATTAAACATGTTTATGTAAAACACGCACTTTTGACAATCCACTCATTGGGCAAAATTTTCAAGAAATCTTTGTTAGTATTTTTTATTCATAAAATACTCACAAAAAGTGGTGAAAATGGGGTTTTGTAGGGTGTTTGGGCTTGAAAAAGGAAGGGGAATGGAATGCTGAAATGTGACGGCATTTCTCTCATCATGCTCTTTAAAGGGCGAAATTTCTTAACATTTCGCATATGTATTGTGACACTTGTGAAATTTCTCCCATGTTGTTGACATGTCACTGAAATGTCGACTTCATGGTGGAATAAAGGGAAATCCAGATCTTAGAAGAGGTTTCCTGACATCTTCTTTCTTTGAGGTTTGAAAAAAGCCTAGGCAGGATGATGTGCAGTTGAGTAACTTTTGGAAAAGAGTGCTCTCCTTTAGAGTACAGTTTTCTGCTTGATTAGCTTTATGGGATAAGGTGCGAACACTGGATGTTATACTTCATACTCATTTGAAGGAGTTTACTTAATACTAGTTGAATGCCATACATAATACTCTTGCATTTCATTGCGGTTACTATTCTAGTTGGCATGTAAGACTATCACATGCTCACTTCCTTTTTCCAGTGTACTTTGCTCAGGGAGCACTAGTAGTACATTTTTAAAGTTTTATCACTATGAAATGTGAATTTGTTTCATATTGTATTTTTGATTGATGTAGATGGAGATCTCCTATGTTTCACTTTTGTTTTAAATTCTGTGTTGGGGAAATGAGAATCATGATTCTTGAGTATTTTAAATTACCAATTGGCATGTAGTTTGATTCAGGCACATTTGAAAGTGCTTTTGGTGCTTATCTGGCTTTCAAACATGTTGTCACACACTTCTATTTAGTGTAAATTTTCTGCGTGAGATATTGATTGTTGTTTTAATACTTACATTACTTTGCCAATGAAAAGCGTCATTGGCAGTGAATTTTGTTTTTTGATCATTAACAGCAATTTCATTAATCATCAAATATGGTACAAAAACAGGGACTCACGTCATTGGCAGTGAATTGGTATTTATTTATTTTTAAATAGTTTGTGCTACTTAGAGTTCTTCTCAATTTTTCTTTTTAGGTTTTACAAGAAGTATTGAGGCACTACTCTATACCAGAAAATTTGTTTGGCAAAGTTTGCATCATCATTGACAAGGTTAGTTTAGAAGATTACTATGATATTTGGATTTTATAGTGCAAGTATTTGGTTTTCTTATGCCTAAATTGGAGTTATCCTTCTTCTAGAAGCAGTTATGTTTCTATTTTGCACATATTATTTTCATTTCATTATTCGAATTTCGTCTCTATTGTAGGGAGATGTTTTAGTTTTATGCATGGTTCAAAATATCGTATCGAGGTAGAGTTTTGGTTCTTCTAAAAGTGGAAACATATCAAGAAACGTATTGATACACTTGGAAAATGCCGAAAAAAGTCGTGAAAATGTTGGAAACCCATGGAAAATTTAGGAAACTTGAAACAAGACTCATTCAAATGCAAAGATAAGCTCAACAAATGATAAATTAACGTGGATTTCATATCATTCATATCATACAGGCTCACTTAGTTTACATTAATGTGATGCAAACTGATAGCTGTGCAGGTGCATGGAAACTTTGACAAGAGCTTGATTAATTGTATAGGAAAGCTATACTCCTTTTAGGTGGATGGCTTCAAGGGTGGCATTTTGAGATATTTCTTTTACTTTTTTTGTCGAATGAGGAGAGGGTTTGGGAGCTCTATTATAATGTAGAATGACCCGTCTTCATCGCCCCAAGTACACTCTTGGTGTACATGGGCAGCAATCTTAATTTTCTATCTTTCTTTTTTATTAATTAATAAAACTCCTTATTTACCTATAAAAGAAAAAGTAATGGAAAGCTATAATATAATACAAAGTAATAAAACGTAAATAAAAGCATTCACATCCATTAGAATACATCAATTACCTGCAAGGAACAAGATGTAATCAATTCCAAGACATACAACCATACATCTAAACTTTCCTAGTCTCTGCACTCCTGTATATGTTCATTCCTTACCTTAACTTTCCTAGTCTTCCCACACATCCATCTTAGCATCCTTATCTCAACAATACTTGTCCCATAAATATGTTGCTTCTTTGTTTCCCAACATTCTGGTTCATACATCATACCAGGCATAATAATTGTCCTATAAAATATGCATTTTTAGCTTGAGTGGATCGATAATATAACACTTTGAGAATTGTCTCTGCACTTAAGCCATCCAATTCTAGTTCTATGTGCAACATCCTTGTCACTATCCCTATCTTTATAGATAATTGATCCAAGATAACAGAAGTGATTGCTTTTAGGAATCTCCCGATTCTCAATTCTTACTATTGTTTAACCTTTGTTATCATTTGTGCTAAAGTTACATTCCATATGCCCGGTTGTTAAATTGACTTATTTTGACTCAACTTATTTTTTATATTAATTTTTTTTTAGGGAAAAGTTTGAGTCCTAAGGTCCTACAATCTTAAGTCCTGATTCAACTTGAATCCCTTTCTCTACAATTTTCCTATTCAATTCGATTTTGAAAACATTTTAACACTGCATTGTCATTGCTTACAATATAATGATGTTTAGGATTTTAGAGTGGAGATTTAAGGGAATACTTGCCTCATGGGAAGGGGATTTATGTTTCCAAAGGTGTTGACTTCTCACTTTTAGCATTCTTTTGAACATTCTCACTTATTTACTCCCCTTTTTACAATTCAATAATCTGAAATTTGAGGGCTAAAAAGGTTACAAATCAATGTTCTTTAAAGATGGAATAGTATTTTGTTCAAATACCACTTAGTTTAATAGAAAAACTATGCATCTAGAAGTTGTATGGTATTCTTGGTATTCAGCTTGTTGGGTTGATGAAAGTATGATTTAAATTTTTCGAGGGAAATTTTGCACCTTTGGAATAAGGAAATTTCGGGAGAAATTTTGAGGGGTATTTTTGCTATTTAGGGACATTTCCTGTAAACTTTGTGCAAAAAAATTCAAAATAAAGGGAGATATCGATGTGAAGAAAATTTTAATGCCCTTCAAAAAGGAAAATTTCTGGAGAAATTTCACCAGATTTTGAAGATACTTAGAGCCATGATGAAACTAGCACTTTCTTTAAAGATCATCATGGAGGTTTTGGTAGGAGCAAGACAGGGCTTGAAGAATAAGCATTACTTTCAGGTACAGAAGCTGAAAGAAGAATTGGCATGTTGACAATTATTATAGGCTTTGCACATGGAAAGGCGTTTTGAAAAGTTTATGTTGAGCTCACCATGGGTATCAGACTTGCAGTTGGCATTGTCGCAAAGTTTAATTCATGCTAATTTTTGGTGTGGAGACACTCCACTTTCACTACCTTCCCCTGATTCTATGAAAAAACTGACAACATAGAGTACTTGGTTTGTAAATATTTCATTTGGATAGTTTTGTCGATCTTGAAATCCAAAAGGACATAATTAACAAGCAAATTGATTTTCCAGCCTTCCTTCTTGGTCACTTAGATGCATACCCTAATTGGGCTTAAAGATGTCAGAATTAGAATGAAATAGTTATTTTCTGTCTACTTTTATACTTCTCAGCCTTAGTGAGAGAGGTATTAAATGGTTTTGTAGCTAAGATTGTCTAAAGCAATTGTTCCTTACTGAGTTCCTTTTTTTTTTCCCATTTATTCACTAGGTTGGCCTCATTCAGATGATTAGTGGGAGAGGTACTTTGTCTTTTCAAGTTGTTATTCCATTATGTTCAGAGCTGAGGGAGAGGTTTTGGATTATTTGTTACTTTATTTAGTTTTTGCTATAGAACTCGGAGTTGCTTAATGCATCGGTTAAGGGTGTTATACATCAAGTCTAGAGCTTTATTAGGTCAAATTAGAGACTGCTCTTTCCCATTTGAAGGGGTCAGATTCTTTACTGGATGTCCTTTTGTTATAAGTTGGTACTTATGGAAGGGAGGGAGAGTCATATTTTTGAATGTAAATTGGATTCAAGTTGGAGGATCACATGGTTGGGTTGCATTCTTTCATTCTCCATACCTAAGGGTTTAAACGAGTAATGTTTGTAAATTCGTATCAGTCTGGAATAATTTTGATCTGATAAATTCTAGTGTTTTTTTAGCGGTTTAGCCTAACTTCATTGTTCTTGTTCTGCTAGTTCTTTTATATATAATTTATGGTCATGGTATTCATCATTTGTAGTTGTTAATACAATTTTATCTTATGAAAAAGGAGGAAATTTCAATTTGGTGTACTATTAATTAGCTTTTAGAAGACATGTGGGAAAATCCACTAATATGGAAAAGGATGTTAGAGGTTACATATTTTGAACTCTGAATGGTAAGACATGCTTATGGGTCTTAACTACTCAAGAGTCAAGATATAATGTCTGATACTCAAACAACCCAAATCACAATGATTTGAGATGGTTAAACATCCAATATTTTACAATAGAGTAAATTAACTCAAATAATGTCTACAGCATTAGATAGTCAAACACAAAATGAAACCACCCATATTCACGATGTTATGTTAACCTAAGTTTTAGATTTTATTTTGTGTAATTTGGCCTGGTAACCTTTTAAGACAACAGTTTTGACGATCCTGCTGTGACATGTTTTCGGCACATGACAGCTGAGATGGTGAGATCCATTTGGTCCACATGTTCCTCCACGTCACCTATCTTCCTATGTCAAGTTTCAGCCCAAGATACATCTCCCATATGGTAAAAGCCTTCCCCTATTTCTGCATGTCTTTCTTGCTTAAATGTTAAAAAAGTTTAACAGCTGTCAATTCACATGTTGAAAGTCAAATAAGAAGTATAGATGGTGCTTATGTGGATGGAGGGGTTATCCATGTGGCCTATTCAGAGGGTGGATGGAGGATTGTCCATGTGGTGAATTTGGAGTGTCGCTATTAGATAAATTTTCTGGACTGGCAATGACAACGTCACCAATTTTGCGGATTTGAAAAATTCGCGGATTGAGGTAAATGCATAAAAATGGGGTACTTTATGATATTTTTAGAACTTAAAAACGGGGTAATGGGGTACTTTATGATATTTTTAAAACTTAAAAAGGGGTAATTTAGGATATTTTTAAAACATTTAGGGGTCAAAGTTTGAAAAAGAGGGGTAAATGATAAAACGGGGTAGTTTAGGATATTTTGAAAACATTTAGGGGTTAAAGTTTGAAAAAAAATCAACATTTTTGTTATTTTAGAGGTTTTTTTAGAAAAAAACAAAAACAAGTGGGTTTTATTTTGAAAAAAGGTTAAATTAGGTTGATAAATACGGCTGTATCTTTGTACATGAAATACAGTTTAAATGTATACATACAAATTATATATGTAGGCGCTCTGGACCACAAGGTATTTTCAAGTTTGGCGCTCTCGCGCTCTCGTGCTCTCGCTCCCGCTTTCGCTCTTGCACCCGCTCGGCGTTCTGGTGACTTAGCTCATGTCCCAGCAACTTAGATTTGAAAGAAAAACAGATTTAGTAGGGGGCGGGTTTATGAAATGTCAATCTAAAAATAAAGTGTTTTGACTGAAACCTCAAAATATTGTCAGCAAATATATTAAGATGGCCAATTATTCAGTGATAGTGCAACAACAGCAACAACAAAATGCTTTATCCCAACTACTTGGGGTTGGCAACATGAATCATGTTCCTCCATCACAATCTATGAGAAGCCATATCTTCAGAATTATTCATTGATAGTGTGAAAAATTGTTGGAAAATTTTGTCCTTGAGAAGTAGTAAATGTTTTTTGAAATTCTCATATTATCTCAATGAAATTTAAAATGTTGCTTTTAATACTCATCTAAGAGCTATTCCACCATGGATCACTCCAATTGTTTTAGTGGTAAAGATTACAACATTTCAGTTCTGTAATTGTATAACTGTCAGCTGCTTCTTGTGTGTACCTATATGCATACGTCTCTTTGTAGTTTGTACTGTGTTCTACTTCATACTTTGTACTATGATCTACTTTCTTATCTTCTTCAGTTCCAAGTGTGCATTTTAAATTGTTTCATTTGTTAAATCATCAATATGCAGTTGGATTTTTCGTAATTTTTTATTCTCCTTTTTGTTAAGCTGGAACCAGATGGAAAAGATTCCAAAGGATGAGATTAAGAGAGAATTAAACTCGACTGGGCTATCAGAACAAGCTATTGAGGAGCTACTGCAAGTTTTGTCTGTGAAGTCATTGAACAAGTTGGAAGGTTTGTTGTTATAGATCATTGACAAAGTAATTATTAAATGTACTTTTCTTTGAAGTAAAGGATTGAGTATTCTTTGTTGCACTATAGGAAAGGACTTTCCTGATTACACCACCCACTCGCATCCTATTATTTAACTGTTTCCTTTTATTCCTGTAGTGATATTGAATTTGTTATGTCTAGTTGCCAAATTTCTTTTGAAGGATAGAGTGGAAACAGATAACATTCAACTTTTCAAGTGATCAAAATGTTCTTTCAGTGCTGATCCTTTTTTACATGAATCAGTTCTCTTCAGTGAAACAATAGTTAGGGATGTTTTTAGATGGTGGGGGGTTAACTGAAGCACAACCATAACTGCAGTTTTAGCCACTCCATAGTCTGAGGGGCTCAACCTTAGCCCCACTTGAGGTGCTCATCTCTTACCCTGCCAACTCTGGTCAGAATGGGTTAGGTTGGCTTATGATTGAATTACAATATATTTTTCTTTCTTGTTAGCTAAAAGAAAGGGTATTCTAGAAACTGAACTCGTGACTTCTCATAACAAAGAACAATACTGTTTTCACTAAATCAAATCCCAGTTGCTACATTTTTGAACATATTTACGCATATTGTATGTATAACATCGTATATATCGGACTTGGGATTTGGTCTTTTTTTTTTTTGATGATTAATGCAACCATGTTATAAATCTGAAAAGGAGGATATACATACAAACATAAGATAGTATACGAGCTGTCCGAGATGGACAACTACCAAAACAAACCACACACTACATCTACCCTTAGCCTAAAGCACCACTTCTTAGAGACCTCAATTTTACCCACATCCCCAAACATCCCTACAGTTGGAGCTCCTGAGAACAGAGCTGCTCTACCGACTCCACCTCATGCCAAAATATCTGCTAGCTCATTCGCCATTCGAGGTACCTGATGAAGTGAGATGTTCCTCCCCCGCCCTTAGGGAACAAGCTAGACGAACCAGATGTATGAACCTCCATGGGCGCCTCCCGGTACTTGCCATCCATGATATCATTGACCTGGAGTCACCTTCCATCTCTAATGATTCCCAACCCTATGAACCAGCCTCCCACAGACCAGTAATTAGAGCCTGCACCTCAGCACATATGGAGTCTCCATCTCCAAGCGGACCTAAAAAGACATGCAAGATATGTCCATGATGATCTCTAAAAGTATCGCCCACACCTGACAGACCTGGATTACCAGCAGAAGATCCATCAAAATTTAATTTGATGAAACCCACTTTTGGAGGAGTCCATACCACACTAACCGGCAACTTCCAAGGAGAGGACTGACAAACAGTAGGCCAACCTCTCGTGATATCCGAGATAGAAATCTATTAATGGTCATTTTTGGAGAGTGTGTCATGTCATCAAGAATGATGATGTGACAATACTTTTTGCCATGTCATCACCCAATCATTGTCTAGTTGGCATAAGTAACACTTGTTGGTTTCGACCATTTTGGTTCAAACTGGATCATTTGTCATGTTAGGCCAGATTAAGGGGACCATTGGCCACATTATTAGGCCATTGCCTGCATTAATAGATCTCTGGCCAGGCTATTGGACCATTGACCAGACCATTGGACAGAACTCAGAAGAATCATGTTCTGCTAGAAGTTTCTAGCGTGAGAAGGAAAAACTACTAAAACTGGACCTAGAAATGCTCAAAACATGAAAAGCCGGATGTCCCGACCATCGGCAACATAATGTCCACCCCTTGGATCGCCAGAGCCTCAACATAAAATATGTTTTAATGCTGGGAGCCCAAGAGGGTCTGATTCAAGTGCGATTCGGACCCAGAAGTTCCATATTGCCATTTTTCGACTTGCTCTATCTCGTGGGATGGTTACTTAGGGATTTTGAGACCTGGAACTTGCAGTATTATAAATGTCTACCTCCCTCTGGAAGGCCGCTAGAAGACAGTTTTACGCCAGAAAGTTGCTAGAAGTCACCGGTACTTGGCTCAAGTGCTTGGCATGATGTGAATCACTCTTAAGTCTAAGAAGAGGATTTCATGGACTTAAACTATTTGGCCAAGTGATTTTCATGATAATTACTGATTCAATGTGTGTTATTTTGATATTAGATTTGTCGGAGAGATCTTCATCACGGGTGAAAACCCACTTTCAAGGGATTTACGTGGTCCTTCATTTGTGGAAATGAAGGGCATGGATGTTGTTGGCGGCCGATTTTGAGTTTAGCGCACCGACCAAGGAGCCGACAAATGACAAACAAGTTTCTGGTGGATCGAATCGGCACGCCAGAGTCTTTGGCGGATCGAATCGGCACGCAAAAGGTGAAGAGTTATAATAGCTTGACCAGTCAAAGCCTTCTTTTAATAGGAGTTAAACCCCTTTCCCCCATTATGGAGGGAGTTACAAGAGAATAATTGGGGTATTAACCCTTCTCCCATTATGAATGAGAGTTACAAAAGAAAAAGTAACTCCTCCCATTATGGGAAAGGAGTTACGAAAGAGAATGATTAGGATGGAGACTATTGTAACCATCCTATGGCTTTCCCATGCCTATACAAAGGCATGGGTGGCTAAGGAAAAAAACCACACTTGCATTAGAGTATTGCAAGCTATTTTCGTTTGAGCCTAGACTCTGTTGGAAAGAAAGCTCTCTCCCACACTCAACGTTTTCTCTTAGCTTGGAGACTTGGTCAAAATGTCTAGACTTAAGAGATTTCTTTACTATCTCTAAGTAGGAAAGCATTGTTGGATCGGTCAAGCTAGGAGCTCTTCATCACTTGTGCATTTCCCGTGGATGGTTCCTTTTCGTTGCCTACCTACCATAACTTGTCGACTTGGTCTCTCCAACTCGGGTCAAGCAACACTGCATGAACGGCTGTTGCAATGCGGTTTAGGCCAGCACGTGGATCTACCTCCTCTATCCTTTTTCTTATCTGGTGGACATGTAGGACGATCTTGGCCACGTGCCATGCCCAAAAAGGCACCTACAAAATTCCTCTGAACTCCGGAAGAATTACCATCCATGAAGCAATTGTGAATATAATGTAGTTGATGATGCGCTGTAAGGATGCAAACCTATCCTCGAATATGGTCTAATACTGTATATCTAACATGATCTGAATTCAATTTGATTTCAAAATCCGATTGACAGGTTGAATATGGTATGGATCTAATGTGACCCAAATCTAATCTGATTTCATAATCCGATTGTTCATATTGTTCCATGTTTATATCCAAATTCAATTCCCATTAACGTTCAAATCCCCAATTAAGTCCGAATCTGATTTAAAATTTGAAAATCGGATTAAAATTTTTCTTATTTAATAGTTTAAAATTGAAATAGGCAGTCGAACCATTAAACAAACTGCCCGATTGGACGCTTACGAGAATAGTAGGAGACTACGAGTCCTTATATAGGAAATGTTTGATTCCCTCACCGATTTTGGATTGAAACAAAGATTTGTGTTTCAATCCCACATCAAAGGAGGAGTGAAAAACTCCCTCATTAACTCTTTATATAAGGACTCATTATCTAGGCTAAAAGTCTAAAACGACATTAAAGAGAGTATTCTAGAAAACAACAGCAGTTTATTTAAAATAACATGTAACAAAATTAATGCTTTTGACAAATATTTTATTTTAAAATACTTATATATGATAGAATAGATGTAAATTTGGATTGAATCCGTAAAATACTTATATGTGATGTAGAATATGTAATTTGGTTTGCATCCATATTCATATCCAAATTTATCCAGATTTGGAAGTTGGTGTCCATATTTGATCCAAGTGATACATCGACATATTCATAGTTGCTATTTTTAGATCAAATATGTATCTAGCTCCAATCCATTGACAACCGTACTTGGGATGGGTCAGGTTGCCCAAGGTCTCAATGTTATTATGGATGTTTTCTCTTCATTCATCTATTTATTTCTTAATTGTAATTCCCCAAATTTAGTGGGGTATTTTCATTGCTATAATATATTATGGAGGAGAATTACTTGTGTGAAGTAGTTCTCTCCTCTTTATCTCTTTCTCATTATTTTTTTTTTCACTTTTGTACTTGGTGTTAGAGCCAATGAAAGTTTTTTTTTTAATTTTAAATAGACTTGTAGAGAGGTATGAATGGAAATCTTCTAATCGTACAGGTGATGTTAGCTGCCTTATGATTAACATCCCTTCATGTTGGTATAGCCTCACGTGATATAAATCAGTTTTGGCATTACCGTGAATCTTCAAATTGGTTGTTTAGTGGTGCTGAACAAAATCTATTTGATTCATTTCAATTTTGAGTCTAGTGGAACTGATGGTCTGATTGTGGTGATTTGTCTGATGCATACTTGTCGCCTCATCCATAGTCTCTCCATTATTAATTCCCCCCTCACCAAAATAAAAAAGAAAAAAAATCCGCCAATTGTTTTGGGCTATATAATTGCCATCACATCATTTTTTTGAATTTATTTCATTGTTTCCATGATGGTTTGGATGATTATGTAGCACTCAGGCGTTTATTTTTGGTGCCTGGAGACTTTTGGCACAATTGCGTGGGATCGTTCGGAGATTAGAAGCAAATATGAATGCTCATATTATAGAATGTCAGAATACAACACTGTGGCTGAATCTAGTGGTAACCCTAAGGGTTTGTTATTATGTGACACGAGTAATTACAGTTTAGTTGGATGGGATTAATTGTTAAGAATGGTCTCTGTCAACACATACGTTTATTGGAGTCAGTGTTTTTAAACGTTAAGGCGTGAAGCGAGGCGTTAGATCTTGGCTTGGCTTGGCTTGAGGCGAGGTGTAAGCCTCATGAGCTTGTATTTTTTTAATTATAAAATAATTTATTAAATATATAATAAATAATATTACTCATTATAAATATAAAAAATGTAAAAAATGATATAAAAAGGTACAAAAATAAAAATAAACAAAATTTCAAATTCAACACTAAAATAATTCAAAAGTACTTATACTCTCCAATTCCATCAGTCCATTCCATCATCAAGTAAATGAAAAGCAAGTCATATGCATTACATCATCATCACCAACAGAAAACATATATGAATGTTCTAAATTCTAAACCCCAAA
>JAUPMG010000013.1:9555928-9568556 GCA_031762675.1 Pachysandra terminalis | reverse complement strand
GATAAGAAAAAGAATATTAGCCCAACCAAACAAATACTCTCTCTCTTCCATTTTCTTTTTCTTTGTTCTTTTTTGAAATTAGGATAATAGTTTAAGGGTTTCTATTTGTGTTTTTTTTTCCTTATTTAGTTTTCATTGTCTTTTTTTATCAGTATCCATCGTGTCGAGCATATCGAGGCAGTATCGAGATTGTATCGACACTGTATCGACCGTATCAACAGTGTATCATGCGATACGCTCGATAAATTGAGCATATCGCACGATACGCTTCTTTTTTTTGGTGTTTCGTTTCGAGAAGTAGTGTGCGCGATACGCTTTCTTTTTTTGGTGTTTCGTTTCGAGAAGTAGTATATTGTATCGACACTGTCGATACACGATACGTATCGCCCATATCGGGCAATATGATACGATATTTTGAACCATGACCATAACTGCAGTTTTAGCCAGTCCATAGTCTGAGGAACTCAACCTTAGCCACACTTGAGGTGCTCATCTCTTACCCTAGCCAACTCTAGTCAGAATGGGTTAGGTTGGCTTATGATTGAATTACAATGTATTTTTCTTTCTTGGAAGCTAAAAGAAAGGGTATTCTAGAAACTAAACTCGTGACCTCTAATAACAAAGAACAATACTGTTTTCACTAAACCAAATCCCAGTTGCTTACATTTTTGAACATATTTATGCATATTGTATGTATAACATCGTATATATCGGTGCCCAGTTCCCCAAACATCTTATAGGTGCTCCTGAGAACAGAGCTGCTCTAGCAACACCACCTCGTGCCAAAATATCTGCTAGCTCATTCCTCTTTCGAGGTACCTGATGAAATGAGATGTTCCTCCCCCGGCCTAGGGAATGAGATAGATGAACCAGATGTATAAACCTCAATGGCCGCCTCCCGGTACTTGCCATCCATGATATCACTGACCTGGAGTCACCTTCCACCTCTAATGATTCCCAACCCTATGCCCCAGCCTCCCTCAGACCAGTAATTAGGGCTTGTACCTCAACACATATAGAGTCTCCATTTCCAAGTAGACCTGAAAGACATGCAAGATATGTCCATGATGATCTCTAAAAGTATCGCCCACGCTTGACAGACCTGGATTACCAATAGAAGATCCATCAAAATTTAGTTTGATGAAGCCCACTTTTGGACGAGTCCATACCACATTGACTAGCAACTTCCAACGAGAGGACTGACAAACAGTTGACTAACCTGTTGTGATATCCGAGATAGAAATCTGTTGATGGTCATTTTTGGAGAGTGTATCATGTCATCAGGAATGATGACGTGGCAATACTCTTTGCCATGTCATCACCCCTGTCATTGTCCAGTTGGCATAAATAACACTTGTTAGTTTCGACCATTTTGGGTCAAACTGGATCATTTGTCATGGTTAGGCCGGACTAGGGGACCATTGGCCACATTATTAGGTGATTGGCCGCATTATTAGACCTCTGGCCAAGTTATTGGACTATTTGCCAGACCATTGGACAAAACTCAAAAGAATCATGTTTTGCCAGAAGTTTCTAGTGTGAGAAGGAAAAAGCTACTAAAACTGGACCTAGACATGCTCAAAACCCGAAAAGCCGGATGTCCTGATCATCGGCGGCATAATGCCCATCCCTTGGGTCGCCAGAGCCTCGACGTAAAATATGTTTTTACGCCAAGAGCTCACGGGGTCCAATTCAGGTGCGATTCGGACCCGGAAGCCCCATATTACTATTTTTCGACATGTTCTATCTTGTGGAAGGATTACTTCGGGATTCTGAGACCTAGATCTTGCAAAATTAGAAATGTCTACCTCCCGCTGGAAAGCCGCCAGAAGACAGTTTTATGCTAGAAGGCACGGGTACTTGAGATGATGTGAATCACTTTAAGTCTAAGAAGAGTATTTCATGGACTTAAACTATCTGACCAAGTGATTTGCATGATAATTACTGATTCAATGTGTGTTATTTTGATATTAGTTATACTGGAGAGATCACCATCACGGGTGAAGTCCCGCTTTTAGGGGGTTTACGTGGTCCTTAAAGTGTGGCAGCCAAGGGCATGGGTGTCGGCGGCGGCCGGTTTCAAGTTCTGTGCGCCGGCCAAGGAGCTGACAAACGACAAACAAGTAAGTTTTGATCCGGCACGCCAAAGTCTAGTGGATCGAATCGGCACGCAAAAGGTGAAGAGTTATAATAACTTGACCGGTCAAAGCCTTCTTTTAGTAGGAGTTAAACCCCTCTCCTCCATTATGGAGGGAGTTACAAGAGAGTAATGAGGGTATTATTCTATCTCTCATTATGAATGGGAGTTACAAAAGAACAGTAACTCCTCCTATTGTGGGAAAGGAGTTACAAAAAAGAGAATGATTAGGATGATGACAAGTATAACTATCCTATGGATTTCTTATGCCTATATAAAGGCATGGGTGGCTAAGGAAAAATACCGCACTTGCATTAGAGTATTGCAAGCTATTTTCGTTTGAGCCTAGACTCTGTTGGAGAGAAAGCTCTTTCCCACACTTGGCGTTTTCTCTTAGCTTGGAGACTTAGCCAAAATGCCTAGATTTAGAGATTTCTCTACAATCTCTTAGTAGGAAATCACTGTTGGATCAGTCAAGCTAGGAGATCTTCATCACTTGTTTGTGCATTTCCCGTGGACGGTTCCTCGTCGTTGCCTACCTACCATACCTTGTCATGGACTATCCAACTCGGTTCAAGCAACACTACATGAACGGCTGTTGCACTGTGGTTTAAGCCATCACATGGATCTACCTCCTCTACCCTTTTTTTATCTAGCGGGCACGTAGGATCTTTTTTTTTTTTGATCAATAACGAATTTTTTAGAAGGAGCAGAAAAGGAAAATGATACAATGAGGGAAACAAGAACACAGAAACAGAAAAAAAGAAAACCAGAAAAAAAAAAAAAAAACCCAGAAGGTTACAGATAAGACGCCTACAAACTGCCCGATTGGACGCTTATGAGAATAGTAGGAGAGTAGGAGTCTTTATATAGGAAGTGTTTGATTCCCTCACTGATTTTGGATTGAAACAAAGATTTGTGTATCAATCCCACATCAATGACGGAGTGAAAAACTCCCACATTAACTCTCAATTTAAGGACTCATTATCTAGGCTAAAAGTCTAAAACTATGTTAAACAAGAGAGTATTCTAGACAAAAACAGCACATGAAACAAAATTAATGCTTTTGACAAATATTTTATTTTAAAATACTTATATATGATAGAATAGATGTAAATTTGGATTGAATCCGTAAAATACTTATATGTGATGTAGAATTTGTAATTTGGCTTGCATCCATATTCATATCCAAATTTATCCAGATTTGGAAGTCGGTGTCCATATTTGATCCAAGTGATATGCCAACATATTCATAGTTGCTATTTTTAGATCAATTATGTATCTAGTTTCAATCCATTGACAACCGTACTTGGGATGGGTCAGGTTGCCCATGGTCTCAATGTTATTATGGATTTTTTCTCTTCATTCATCTATTTATTTCTTAGTTGTATTCCCCCAAATTTAGTGGGGTATTTTCATTGCTATAATATATTACGGGGGAGAATCTCGTGTGAAGTAGTTCTCTCGTCTTTATCTCTTTCTCATTCTGTTGCTTTCCTTTTTCTCCTCTTTGCTGTCACTGAAGTCCAAAATCAAGATTTTTTTTTCACTTTTGTACTTGGGTGTTAGAGCCAATGAAAGTTTTTATTTTATTTTAAGTAGACTTGTAGAGAGGTATGAATGGCAATCTTCTAATCATACAGATGATGTTAGCTGCCTTATGGTTAACATCCCTTCACGTTGGTCGAGCCTTACGTGATCCAATTTATAGAGGTTAATGGTATTCTTTTTTTAAGATTTTCTTAGCCCTTGAATGATCAGGTACGCTCAATATTTTGTGGTAAAATAAATCAGTTTTGGCATTACCCTGCATCTTCAAATTGGTTGTTTAGTGGTGCTGAACAGAATCTATTTGATTCATTTCAATTTTGAGTCTAGCGGAACTGATGATCAGATTGTGGTGATTTGTCTGATGCATACTTGTCATCTCATCCATAGTCTCTCCATTTTTACTCCCCCCCCTCTCCAATTTGAGCCAATAGCATTACTTGTTTTGGGCTATATAATTGCCATCACATCATTTTTTGAATTTATTTCATTGTTTCCATGATGGTTTGGATGATTATATAGCACTCAGGCGTTTGTTTTTGGTGCCTGGAGACTTTTGGCATGTTTGTTTGGGATTGTTCGGAGATTAGAAGCAAATATGAATGCTGATATTATAGAATAAATCAGTTTTGGCGTTACCCTGCATCTTCAAATTGGTTGTTTAGTGGTGCTGAACAGAATCTATTTGATTCATTTCAATTTTGAGTCTAGCGGAACTGATGATCAGATTGTGGTGATTTGTCTGATGCATACTTGTCATCTCATCCATAGTCTCTCCATTTTTACTCCCCCCCCTCTCCAATTTGAGCCAATAGCATTACTTGTTTTGGGCTATATAATTGCCATCACATCATTTTTTGAATTTATTTCATTGTTTCCATGATGGTTTGGATGATTATATAGCACTCAGGCGTTTGTTTTTGGTGCCTGGAGACTTTTGGCATGTTTGTTTGGGATTGTTCGGAGATTAGAAGCAAATATGAATGCTGATAGTATAGAATGTCAGAATCCAACACTGTGGCTGAATCTAGTGGTAACCCTAAGGGTTTCTTGTTATGTCACACGAGTAATTACAGTTTAGTTGAATGGGACTAATTGTTAAGATTGGTTTCTGTCAACAAATATGTTTATTGGAGTTAGAAGTAAGATGGGGCATATCAATGCGAAAACTAAGGAACTTGATCAGCTGAATTGAGGTAGCTCTATCCAAGAAGGTGATTTCCATATCACACCGAAAGCTTTCCTAAATCATAAAAGTAGCTCGCAGAGAAACTATGGAGCAAAAGTCATGGACCTGATAATCAGGGTTAGGATCACCTCATTGAAATTAGTCATTTCATTGGATTAGTGGGAAGACTGATTTATTGCTTCCTTTCTCGCCCCAATGTAGTAAACTCAGTCAATGCAATATGTCAATGTATGCACTCACTTGAAACAACAGACTAGGAAGCTGCTTATTGGATTTCTTAGATACCTGAAGTCTTCTCCATGGGGAGGTTTAGGGTTTCAGCATCATGGTTATATGGTGGTGGAGGCATTTACATATGCATATTGGGAAGGTTCAATAATTGATTGGAGGTCCACCTCTAGCTACTTTACTCTTGCATATGGAATCCAGTTATTTGGAAGAGTAAAAAACAATCTATTGTTGCCAGGTCGAGTGTAAAAGCTGAATACATGGGAACGTGACATGGGCTTTGAACATTTTTTATTTAGGATACTAATTCAGGATTTGGTATTTGACATCCAGTGTTCCATAGAATTGTATTTTTATAACAGGGCAGCCATTAGCATTGTTACAACCTGATTCACTATGATAAGGTGATGCACATCTTGGTGGATTGTCACTTCAGGGAGAAATTGCAATTGGCAGATTTATGCACCCCATGTTAAAACCGGTCAGTAGCTTGCGAATGTTTTAATTAAATGAGTCTCTAAAACTTACTTGGTGTAATATTCTTAGCAAGCTGGGCAATGGGACATATGTGCACCAGTTTGAGGGTGTGTTGTTATTGACTTTTTTCTCTTTATTTATATGTTCATATTCCTATGTAAAGGTGGTTATTTGTTATTTTTTAAATTTATAATATAAAATAGAGGAAAATGGGACGTGAGAAGTACTATATGTCCCCCTCTCTCTCATTCTCTCTTCTTCCTTCTACTCTTCTGCTTCCCTAAAATCGTAAATGAAGTGTTTTTTTTTCCCCAACTTCTCTATTAATCGTATCCTGCAACATTTTCCAACCTGAAATCTGGAGTGTCAATGAAACCTGGCCTAATGTCAGTTCTGGTTGTCTGGCTAATGTAGAGCTAAGCCCACATTGCACCCCAACATAAATATACGACATAATGGTAGATTTTACTAATGTGTATTATATTTTTGTATATGTAGAGGTGTTTGGAGCTACAGGAGATGCTGTTACCGATTTGAAACTGCTTTTTTCACTTGCTGAAAAATTTGGTTATTCTGAGTGGATCCAATTTGATGCATCTGTTGTCCGAGGCCTTGCCTATTACACTGGAATTGTCTTTGAGGTTGGATCTGCTTCTTCTATCTTTGTTTATTTATTTATTTGTTTTTATAAGTAAATATGAATTTTATTTAGGACAGGGACAATGTCACATTTGTTAATGACCATTTCTGTTGGACGTGATTTGCGTTGAATTCCTGACATGACGAACATCTGCATTGCTGCACACACACTACAAGTGCCACTCTCAAACTTTGTGATTGTGTATAGTGGTTGAGAGCGTGCAAAAGCGTTTGACAAATGCCAAATGTATGACTGCAAAATACCCATCTACATTAGCAGACAGATAGAGTATATAGAGTATACACCACATTCACTCTTCAATTTTAATTTTTCATGACAATATTGTTTTTGGTTACCCAGGGATTTGATAGAGAAGGAAAGTTACGAGCCATTTGTGGTGGTGGGCGATATGATCAGCTACTTTCCATGTTTGGCGGTGACTACATTCCAGCTTGTGGCTTTGGGTTTGGAGATGCTGTCATAGTGGAAGTAAGAAGAAAGGCCTTTTTTATCCTGTTTTTATGTCAATTGCTAAAAAATAATAGTTAACTAATTACTCCTTGTTAGTTTATGGCCGGAGAGAGTTGTATCTTTAGGTGTAAAAGATGGTTTGTGCTTCTTACAGAAAATTTCCCAATACCAAATTGCTTACAAAAAACAACCGTCTGTTACTTTATATAACAAAAAATATCTATTTTAGATCAAATTCTGTACTGAAATCTTGAGCTTTATGTGGATGCTGAATATGATATTTATTTGAAAATAATGTAGCAGCATTACATAATGTAGCCTACCATTTTAGATGCACATGGAGCTTACCTGGACATCCAACTCATTGGTCTGGACTTTCAAGTTGTTGAACTACCTCTTGGTCACACTGTGGTCCTCGAATTTGTGACAAATGGCTGTCCTAACTCCTAAGTATCCTCCACAAGGACACTCCACTATAACTATTGTCTAATTTTTCTTTTCTTTTATGGTCATGTCCCAATTAGATGGTTTGGTTCATCTAGTTGATAGAAGTTTTGAATTATGGCTGGTTGAAGAGATGAATAATCTATACCAAGAACTTGGATGAGCACCTGTAGTGTTAGCGATTAGTAGATAGTATGCATCATAAATCAATCAAGTATCACAAAGCACTTTATGTACAGCGACTGTATTATGTAGCTTGTAACCTACAACAGAGTAGATCTTGTGTTACATGGCATTTGAAGCTACCCCACTTAACAATACAGAGTAGATCTTGTGCTGCATGGTATTTAAAGCTACCCCACTTAACGATGTACTTTTGGTTGCTTATGTGGGTACAATTTGAACACCATGGGTTATCAGATCAACATGGAACTTGCTATTTCATCCAGTTTGATACCTTGTGTGCTTGCTTTGTAGCCTTGCATATCTTTCATCTGGAGTTGCCTTTTTTTTTTTGGTTTTGTTTTGGTACTTTTATTCTCATTCTCATACTGTCAATAAATGATTTTGTGGTTCCACTGTCGCAGCTGCTCAAGGAAAAGGGTCTTCTACCAGAGCTTAGTCCCCAAGTAGAGAACATTGTGTGCTCACTGGACGAGGAACTTCAAGGTGCAGCTGCCACAGTTGCTACCATCCTCAGGCAAAAAGGCCAAAGCGTCGATCTTGTGTTGGAGAGCAAACCACTTAAATGGTTAGTATCTTCAGTGTTCCTCCCCAAGATTTAGATGTTTTGAATGTTCTTAGAGCTGCTGATCAATCCTCTTATTTAGTTTCTCCTATAAGTTGATTACTGATCATCTTGCATGGGTGGTTATCTTTCCTCTTGTTTTTTTTTTGTTGTTTTTGCTTTCAGGGTGTTCAAGCGCGCAGCTCGAATAAATGCAAGCAGGCTGATCTTGGTGGGGAATTCAGAGTGGCAAAGAGGTATGGTTAGTATAAAAATCCTCTCTACTGGTGATCAATACGAGATTAACTTAGACGAGCTGGAGTAACTATATACCTCTGGAATTTTTGTAGCAGGTTTCTAGAATCATTTTTGACAGTTATTGTTATAATTTATGCCAATTCTTGATTTATTCAAGTGTTGCTCATTTGTTGCTTCCTTTTATGATTTGGGTGGTTTTGGTTCGGTTTTGACTTAACCTGACCCTAACATGCCCCGTTGCTATTCATTTATATGTTAATTATATATTTAATATAGACATATATATTTTATAAGTAATAAATATGTATGAAAAATTATAAATTTAACTTAAAACATATTTATTTTTAACATATCTTATATCTGGGTCAAACTCGCCCCACCTCGATACTGACTCGATAGAGTGGGTTTTGTATTAGGGGAATTCCTTTAGGGGCGGGTTAGGGGTTAGGGTTTGTCAAAACCCACCCTGTTTCCAACCCTAGCTTGGGCCAAGCTTGGCCTATATGTCTATGGTTGCATTTGGCCTGGCTTGTGCTTATGGATAAGCACTCATTGGATAAGTTACTCAATGGGAGCAATAATCCAAAACAACAATAAACTGCTTATTTGAAGAAAATAACGTTTGGTAAAGACTTATTTTAAGTGCTTATGAACGTTTAGGGGTAAAATAGGTATTATAAAAATATTATTAAAGTTTAGAAATAACATTTATTTAAGTGTTTTTGAAAGTTTAGGGGTAAAATAGGTATTTTAAAAATATTACTAAAGTTGTGAAATAGCTTTAATGCACAAGAGCTTGGGAGAAGCCTTCCTCTACTGGTTACTGTTTATGTACAAATATTTAATTTTAAAAAGGGCTTATATAAGCTATAAGCTGCAATAAGTACTTATAAAAGTCGGGTCAAATGCAGCCTAAAACCTAGGTCACACAATCCGTGACCTAGGGGTGTAGGATCCGCAAATTTGACTTTTTCATTCCATCAATTTTGAAATTAGAATCCGCGGATGGAAATAAAATGCTTAATAAATATGAAATTGAGATATTTCTAAAACATTTAGGGGTTGGGTTTGAAAAAGAGAATAGATACTTTTGTTATTTTTTGAGGTTTTTATGAAAATACAAAAATAAATAGAATTTTATTTTGAAAAGAAGGTGAAATTGGGTTATAAAAATCTATTTTGAATTATATCATCTATTTTTATGTGATGAAATTGAGATATTTTTTGTATTACGGCCTTTCTCTTGGTATATGCAGTGAGCATAAGAATAGAAATTGAAATGTCTTTGTATAGGACATAGTTTGTGTAAACTTGAATCTTTGGTTGGGTTGGCTTTGGGACAGATAATTCTGTCATGATATTGTGTAAGCACAACTTGTATCAATGTGCAAATCCAGAGCCATTCTAGATTTGACCTTTCGAGCCAGTTTGTAATTCTCAAACTATTTTCTCTAGCTATTCTCACCTCCCAATATTTGTTATGCTATGTTTGCTTAAACGGAAAATGATGGAAATGAAAGTAAAAGAACGTTTTCCTTTCCTTTTCACTGCTTCTCATTCATTTTATGGGAAAAAGGTTTTTATAACTCTTCACTGAAAATAAAGCACATGTGGAAAAGCTCTTTTTTTTTTTTTTTTAATAATAATGAAAGAACCTTAACAAACATTAACCGAATAAACAGTTAACTCCATCCGGAGTATTACAAGAAGAAACAAGTCTCGGAAAAGTACGACCACACTGATCATCAGAGAGAACAGTAAAACTGTCGATAGGTGGTGAGTTAATCCACGTACAAGAACCGGAAGATATCGCGAAATTAGCAAGCAGATCAGCAGGTGAATTTACTTTTCGGTAACATGACTAGATAGAATTGTATCAAACGTTGCGAGTAGAATTTGAGCCTCAGCAATGATACTCGCAGATTTCCACGCACACGGAATACGTCCAGCAACCTCCATACTGATTTGTCGTGAATCTCTCTCCAGAATAATATTTTTAAATCCCGTGTTACTAGCAAGTCGAAGTCCTTCTATGCAAACCATACTTTCAACAATTTGTACCTCAGTGGTGCCAACGTAAAGTGCAGTGTATTGATGATGAACCAATTTGAAAATTGATTTCCTCAAATTATAACATAACACCTGGCAAGGCTAGTTATGTAACTATACATTTTAAAGAATGTATACTTGGAAATCTGAATATTTTCTCGAAAAATCCTCTCTTAGTGAGAGAATATTTATAGAAAAATATATCTCGAAGTGCCCATTTCGAGATATACATCTAATTCGTCATTTATAGGTTAGCCACCTCGAGAGGGCCAACGCATCATCTATAGGTTAGCCACCTCGAGAGGGTCAATTCGTCATCACAAGTTAAATCTCATATGAGGTGATTAACATACGCTTGTATGTCGAAATAGTTGTAGTTAGGCATTTCAAAATGATATTTCGAAATGACCAACTTATTATTATTCTAAAATCATATTTTTAGTTATCCTTCAGGATAATCATATGATGAATAATTCGAAATCAACTTTCGAATTAGTTATTAAAAATAATCAGTATGAAAACTTAATTATCAGGAAACATTCCCTGACATTTGTTATTTCTCGAAGTAAGTAAGTTCAAGGATTATTCATTTAAAGCATAGGGAGAAATAAATCTTAGACTTTCAGAAATTGAGGGCCAGAGAGATAAGTCCTGTCAAGATCCTCGAAGATCTTGAAGCGTTTAAAGACTTATATTATTACAAAATAGTAACGTATCATTAACTTTATAAACTTATATTTATTACTAAACCGAACGTTATGAAAGCATTTATTGAAGCATTGTGTATTGATTTAGACGTTTTGAATATTGAATATTCAAATAAAAGCGCCTGTTCAATCAAACGTTTTCAATCTGTTCATGAAACGTTGCAAACGGTTAAGTAACGAGTCCGAGGCTATAAAAGGACAACGATACATCAGAAAGAGGGGGGGATTATTACTCCTGAACATTAGACATTTTCTGAGAATTTGCAGAGCTCTGTCTTGGGAATCCTCTTTTCTGAAGTTACGAGAGTTCTACAGTGTCTTTCTGAACATTTCTGACTGATCTCATCCTCTTCCCTACTTGCTATTATCTTCCAAAAAGAAACCTTTCACTGGAACGATCTTTCTTTGATTTAGGCCAGTGAAAGCAAGTATTCGAATCTACTGATTGTGTAAACCAATTTGGTTAATTGACATTTTGAGTCATTTACCGGTTTGTGTATCACTATTTTTTGCGACTCCACTAAGGAACTTGTTTGTTTCCTTACATATTTCTTGAATTTAGATCAGTCAAATGGTTTGTTTTGCCTTCTCAGGTAGTGCCACTACCATCAGTTGTTCCATCAACTATCATATTATCTTTCATCCCACCATCTTCTGCTCATCATTTTGCAACTCTTGAGGAAGTAGAGTAACTTTTGAAGAAGTCACAGACTCGAGATCTTGAATGGGTCAAAAGTGATTATTTTCCACGATATCCTCTTGCTTTGTTAAGGAAGCCATATCCTAAGGATTATATGAGTCTTAAATTCCCCAAGTTCACTGGTCAAACGGGGAATGTGAAGGAATACATAAACCATTTCATTGAGGCTTTGGGAGCCCATGCTTCGAATAATGACCTCAAATTGAGGGAATTTTCAAAGGTCCTTTTGGAAAAAGCCTACACATGGTATAACAACTTGAAGCTAGGTTCTGTGGAAACTTGGGAAGACATGGCAGTAATATTTCACAAGAAGTTCTTCATTACTGAAGAAGTTTATACCATTGTAGATTTGAGTAGAGAACGTCAAGGCCAGTCTGAAGGTCTTTTCGAATATGTCAAACGATTTAGATACTTGGTCATGTACTGTACAGAAACAGTGGATGAAGAACAATTTGTTGATCACCGTATAAATGGGATTCTCCCTGAATACAGGATTCATTTGGAAAACTTGAAGATTTCGAGTTTTACCAGATTGTATGAAGCAGTTCGAAAGACGAGTGCCTCAAAGCCTAGCCTCATCAAGAAACTCGAAAGAAATGAGACTATCATGGTTGAGGATAGTTCCTCGAAGAAAGCAAGGAAGAATGAGAACAAGGGTTCTCGAGATTCTCGAGATCCTCTCTTTGAGCCAGACTGCCCACTGGCTCAATTCAACATCCTGTTTGACAATTGGGTGAAAGATGACCGTGTTAAACTTCCTGTTCCGAATAAAGACCCCATCAGCAAAAGATCGAAGTAATCTGAAATTCTGCAAGTATCATCAGTCCATAGGTCACAACACTTATGACCATAGTGTTAAGGATCGTCCGATCCCGAGTTGGATCGGACGATCCAACTTGGGATCGGAAGGGGACGATCCCCGAGTCGGTTCCGATCCGAGACGAACCAAAAAAAAAGGATCGTCCCGATCCCGGTCCGGATCGGGGCGATCCAACTCGGGATCGGCCGTTCATCTCGGCCGATCCGGACCGGGATCGGGACGATCCATGATTT
>JAUPMG010000013.1:9521725-9532860 GCA_031762675.1 Pachysandra terminalis | reverse complement strand
CATAATCAATAATCCAAGGTGAAGGTGTAGAAGCATCACAAGCAATAGGAGTACCTAAATGGGCTAAAGTAGCAATGTATGAAGAAGACTGAAGGAGCCAAGAAAAGGTACTCAATTTCTAAAATCAATAGCATCTTACCGTCATAAGAGGATGTAGGAGCACAGGGCACAGTACCCAAATCATCATGAGTAGAAGCAGTAACATGATTGGCGGAAGCAGGTTTTCCATGACGGTCCCAATAATAGTCAACAGTGTGTCCACTAAGATGATGAATATAAGTATGAAGCTACGGCCTTGGAGACGGCCTCCCCCTGAATTAGTATGGCCCCCCAAAGACAACGATGGCCACCCCTTACCACCACCACCACCGTTACCACCATGACTGCCACCACTATAATCACTACTTGAAGTGGTTAAAGCAGACCTTTCAACTGGAAGAGAAAAAATGCAATCCGAAAGAGTAGCCCTCTGAATGTGAGCAAAAATCTTAGTAATTGAAGGTAACTCAGAGCTCCCAAGAATCTAAAATCGAATAGGCTCTAGTTCCGGCTTCAATCCAGACACTGAGCCACATTCATCTGATCTTGCTGACATTGCATAAGGGGCTAGTATAGAGCAAACTCTTCACACACCAATCAACTCAGAGTAATAGTCCCCAATACTACGATCTCCCTACTGAATACTGAAATGCTGCTGAGACAACTGATAAATACGAGAAATATTATGTGAACCTGAATACATCTGGTGAACGTGATCCTGCTAGATGCATTTAATGGTCTTCAGAAAAACACACTACCATTAATACGAGGCTCCATACTGTTCCATAGCCATGTCTGGACCGGTGCATCATCGTGCCTCCATTCAAGATTCCTAGGATAATATAACTTGGGGGCATCTTTAGTAAGAAACTTGTCTTTCTCATTGGTGATGAGATAGACCATTAATTTAGCCCACTGAATGTAATTGTTTCCATTCAGCTTCTTAGAAGTAATCTGGTTGTTAGAAACTTAGAATAGGCTGGTGAGGCCATTAATAAGGTTTGGTGGTGTCCCTAGTATTCATAGAGTATCATTAAGAAAATCACAATTAACACGGCAACAAAAGCACAAGTCTGAGATCTCAGGACACACAAACAAACTCACAAGTCTGCAATCTCAGAACACACACTAACAGTGGTCACACACTATGAACAGCATTCAATGGCCTCACAACTGTCACACCACAAGTCTACAATCTGAGAAAACACACCAATAGCAGTCACACACGCTGAGAACAGTAAGCAATGGTGCATAAATCACCATACAGCGGTCATGCAAACTACACAAACCTAATGAATATCATCACCAGATCCTTCTTTCATTGTTTTACGCATTTCCTAGGAGGGAATCAGAACTCATCCACATACTTTGATGCGCAACAAACCATTGTAGGTGCTGCTCTACAGAGATAATCAATCTAGGGTTTTTTCACGACCCAAAAAAATCCAGATATTAATAATAGAAAGATGAGAAGCCAGCGTTTTTCCTAACTCATTTATTACCTTATTTTTTTTTTATACTTGCTGAACAGTCCTGCATAGACAGTGCCTATGAAAAGTACCAGGCTGATCTATATATATAGATAGATAGATAGAGGGAGTGAGGGAGACTTTCTAACTTATTATCCTCCTATCTCTCTCAACACTTTTTCAATGTAGAGGTTTTGTCCTTTTTTTCCCCTTATATATACCCTACTAGGCTGCTATTTCTATGCCATGTAAAGAAATATCCTACTCTTAAGTTCAAGTTTTCTTTTGTTGGCATCATATTGTAGCTTAGGTGCCCATTGGCCTCTATTGCTACTTTAATAGTTCGGTTAGTATGCTAGTGAGTTAGCATGAGGATGGATATTGAGTCTAGGTGAAATTGGAACGTTAGTCTCAAGTATGATCATTTGCAAGGTTGTAAATGTTGCTGTCGCAAGACATGTTGCCGGACCTTTCCGGGGACATTTCAACGACATGATGGAGAAAAAAATGAAAAAGGTGAAAATGATACTTTTTTTTTTTAAATGAAACTTTGTAAGGATCTAACTTAGAACTATATAAATTTAATAATCCAAAGTATGACAAAAACAATGCATATATAGTGGAAAAGAAAACAAAATGACAAAAAGGGGTGAAAATAGTGTTTTTTTTTTAATGAAACTTTGTAGGGCTCTAACTTAGACTAAATAAATTTAACAACCCAAAGTATGATAAAAACAATGCATATATAGAGGTGATGTGGTGGGATGGCACTTTTTATAGATGTGAGGTACTGATGTCTTCTCATTGTGTTTTCTCATTTCATCTAATTTCATTATGCCATTCGAACAATTTTATTGTGTTTAGTGTATGTAGATTTGTGTATGTCTTATTTAGATTATCATTGTGGATGATTTATTTAGTTTTACCGTTGTTGTTATGCAATCGTACCTCCCAAATTATATGTCATTCACTATGTATGCATTTGTTTGTCATATTTTGGTTATTTAAATGTATTAGCTCTAAATTAGGCAGCTGCAATGTTTCATTTAAAAAAAAACTATTTTCACCCATTTTTCACTTTTTCTTCAATTGTTTTTCTACCATGTGTCACCGACATATCACAACATGTCGACAACATATGACTGACATGGTAGAAAAAATTGCTGGAGCTACTTCTGCCTATATGTTGTGTTGCCCCCTTCAAAAATAGGGACATGTTGCCGATAATCGAGACATTTAAAACAATGACTAATTGAGACCAGCAGCAGCGGTTGGCATCTTAAGTTGCTCAAGTTACATTGAATGAAATTTATATTTTTTAAAATGATTATAGAAAGGGATAAGTTTCTCTATGGAGTGGCATCATGCTTTGAGCATTGCGTTCTCATAGTAATGCATCTAGTTTTGTGCTTAGCTTTTTGCCATTTCAATACATTTTCATAGTTAGGTTTCATGAAGTAATTATGTTTAATAAAAGTTTCATGAGCTATTTCAATTCTCTTCTAACTTATATCTTCCTTTCTACCATTTTTAAACTGCAGACACGTCCACATGCTACTGTTGAGGTTGAAATATCAGAAGACATGCAGCTGGTGCATTTTGATTTCAATAGGTAAGTACATCATCCACATGCAATAATACATGGTCATCTGATCACAGCATAGCTGAATTAATGGAGGATACAACTCTTGCAAACTGCACTAGCAACTTTTGAGTTCTTGTATCATAGCTTGTTGTATTTGCTTTACTTAATTACATTTTATTTGAAACTCCATTTGCAGCACACCATTTGAGCTACACGACGACAATTACGTTCTCAAAGCCATGAGATTTTGTGAAAAACCACAGGGTGATGATGTTACCCATGATTCTACTGCAAACGGTGGTGAAGGCTCCAGCATTCTTGGTATGTATCAGCCCCAAGTACCACATCCCTCGAGTTCGAATGCTGCAGGTAGGCCTCCCACATCGCCTCCTCTTCCAGGAATTTTAAAAGCACGTGTCAAGCATGAGCATTGATCTGTTGTTTCAAGCTTTCTCATCTTACAAGGGCCATCATTTCTCCTTGTACCTGTATAATTTTGTAAAGAAATTAGCTGACAAGGGGTGGATCGCTCATGATCTATCCGCGTCAATAGATTGCCAAACCATTTGTAGGAATTGAGGAAAGGAGCATGCTATGCGCCCATTCTTCAATGCTTCCAAGGGATTCTTATGTAAGGCATCTTTTGATTTAGAAATCCATGATCTGTTAATGTAATGTAATGGTTATCATATTTCTTTAGCTTTTTTTCTCCATTTTTTTTTAAACTGTTGTAAGAGTAAAGATGAAGTTTATAATTAAGAAATCGTAAAGGAATTCGGAACTGCATACAAAAACCTAGAAGTGTTTGTATCAGTGATGTGGCTCTTTCTTTATCTGTCTTTTATGTGGTCATATGAAATGTGAATGATCGTTACGAGCTGAGAACAGTTATGACTTTCTGTGGCTTAGATTTTGAAATCATTTATTTACCTTACAACGCCGATATTGTTATGAACATTGAAGGTAACAGACTTGTTCCTTTGAGAGGTCCCCTTGGGGGGTTGTCACCAATCTCCCAAATACAGTTATGGTCCATCTTCGGTTTCATCACCTTCCTTTGGAATCTCCCTAAGGGTGCATGTGGTTTCTTCATAAGAAAGAATGTTACTGGATCACTAACTTGTTGACATTGTAATGAAACTTTGTTAAATCGAATTGAACCGAATTAACCGAACTCAACTAAACTAATAATCAAACCGAATTAAACCGAAATAACTAAACCTAAAGGGCATTTCTAAACCCTAACCTACGCAATCTTTTTTCCCACCATCTCTTCTTCTTCCCAAAACAAAGCAACCGACTGTTCTCTTTCCTCCACCACCATCTGCAACTCCTCCCATCTCTAATATCCGAATTCTCAATCCATTTTGCCCCTACGTCCATCAACTACACCTTCAGAACCTCAACCTCATTACCAACTTCTGCAAACCCCTCTCAAACCCAACCTCACACAGACCTTGCCCAACAGGCTTTAACACCATCGCATCTAAAACTGATAGAAACCTTTTGTAAGAGATCCTGATCTTCAAGATCCACGGGTCGGGAAGAGGTTTTCCTTCGTCGGGTAATGGTGATAATCGGTAAGAGAGACGATTAAGAGTAAATAGATAGGGTTCTACTTCAAGGGAGAATCGTTCTACTTCAAGGAAGAATCAGAAACCTCCAGATTCAAGATGAAAAGATAACTTGGATAAATTTTTCTTAGACTCTTCATAAAGTAAGTACAAGAGATATATAAAGACTCCTACATTTTAGTTACTACCGGACACCTATTATAGCAGTTACAAACTGCTAAGACTCCTCCTAAACTACTTCCTACGATGGAGAGCATTACAAGATAACTGCTAAATAAATAACTTCTTACCTTTACAAGCAAGTAACTACAAAATAAAGATAAAAAAAATAATACAAGATAATCTCTCACATGTATGTGACGTGTATGGAAGTAGTTACATGAGAGAGTGGTGGACGTGCAAAAGAAATTGCATGAGGATGAGGGTGATGACGTGGCATACATGAATCATACACGTATCAAAAACTCATCCTTCATTTTCTCCATTGCAACGACTACCTGAAAACCAGTTCAACCCAACCCAACCCCAAATCGAATTAAAACAAGATCTGCATAACCCCAAAAGTAGAACACCACCATCCCTCTATCTCTTTGTTCTCTAATCTCACCTCACCACAGTGCAAGGCCGATACCGCAGCCTCGTCCACCATCTTATTCCTCACTCACCCCTGCAACAGACATCTGAATTCATCCTCTCATCCACAAATCTCCGACAACACTACCCTGACATGAAACTTGACGCCATTAGGGTTCTCTGCCGAACTCTAATAGTCTGAGAATTTCCGGTCGGTTCAGTTGACCCCCTTCAATTCACGTTTCAAACCATTGCCGCCATTGCCAATCTGAACCTTGGATTTTGTTTGGTTTTTAGTTATTTTGGTTCGGTTTACGGGTTAGTAAAAAATAATCGGGTTGGTTTGATTTTCGATTTGGCTACTTAAAAATCGGTTTGATTTAGATTTGAACACTAAACCGAACCAAACCAAACCGTTGACACCCCTAGTTTAGGATTAGCAATGTTATTTTGAAAGTATTTAGTACTAATGTTTAAAAACCCACTTCATGCATAAGTAGTAAGGAGAAGTTGTTACTATCTTCCTCTACGGGTAGGAATTTAAGTATCCGTTTATCATTAACAAATGTATTTATAACTTAAAAAAGCATTTTAAGTTTTAATAAGTTAAAGTGCAAATAAGGACTAGCCCCAAATGCAGCTTAAACAATATATATATACATATAACTAGTCCCAAATGCAGCTTAAACATATATATATAAATTTTTTATATAAAAAATTTGCCAAAGTTTAATTTTTGGGCTTTTTGCATTCATACCCTTATAGTATATTATATTTATATTTATACCATTATAGTTTTTTTTCTTTTGTTTCTATCCTTCATTATCATAATTGTTGCGTTTGTACCATGACGTTAAAATCTGCAAACTTTTCGTTGTTTATTTCTATTGAATGACCATAACAACTTTTAGTAAAATATCTATTATTTTGCATTCATCCCCATATACTCCTCTATCTATACTCCTTGCATCTATACTCCATTTATCACAATTGTGCATTTGTACACTCGATGTTAAAAACTGCACACTGCACTCATTTGTTTTTTTGTAAAATGATTAAAATAACTTTATGAATAAAATTTTTATAAAAATCTAATGAAAATGCAAAATAAAATCTCATAACTCAACTCAACTCTACTCGGCTGAAGGTATTAATACCTAATAAAATGCCTATTTAATTCGTTTAAAACCAAATGGATTTGGGTCATGTATTTTCAATCCTTATTTTGATCATAAGAGAATTTATTTTATATCTTCTTTACATTTTAGCATATATAAGAACTTATATTACGAGGTTATTTATATTTTTTTACAACCAAAATATGTAATATATCATTAAGGGTAGAAATGCTATAAATTTTACAAATAGAAGAGTATGAATACAAAAAATTAATAACATAAGGGGATGAAGTAAAATAACACTTATTTAGTAAAAATGTATTACGGTCATTCAATAAAAGTAAGTAACGAAAGTTTACATGTTTTAAGGTCGGGTGTACAAATACAACAATTATGATAAATAGAAGAAAATAGATACAAATATAGAAAAATACAACGATACAAATATATATATATATGAACACTCGGTAATATAGGGATATAGATGCAAAAAGCCCTTAATGTATTTTCAAGTAATTTTCACAAAAATTAAAAAAAAAATACAACGCTAGGTATATGTGGAAACACAAATGCAAGTAGGTCAGCATGCACAGTAGGACTTCCCTATACGTAAAGCTGCCTTTCTCCTCTTTAATACGTATGTGAGGTGGACTGATATCTTATGTGGTGGGATCTCGTGTGCTAAGTATGAGTTATAAAGACAAACTCGATGTGAGGTATAGAGACAAACCCGAAAGTGAGACCGAATTTGTCTCTGTAGCATACACTCATGCACAAGGAATCCCCAAACATAAGATCCAGCTAACGTGTGGGAGGGGTCCATACTCTTAAAACGTGAAAGTTTCTTATAATATCTGCTGAAAAATCTCAATAATGTGCTGACCAATTTTTAAAGTTGCTCCACGTGGTTGGATGATGACATGCAGTTGTAAGATGATACGTGTCCCTCTCACATTTGCTAATAGCGTCAATCCCACGTGCATGGGGTTTTGTATCACGTGGCCCCTAAGTACTGTTGTTTGCAACAACAATATATTATGTCCCATCTCTCTTATCTTCAACCAGCTCTCTTTCTTTATAAGGATGTGTTGTTTCGCCTTATCTTTCACTTGGGAGTTGAAATTAACTAAGTTTTTTTTTCAATTTCTGACAGAGTGTGGCAGTAGCAGCCGAGATGTCTCATTTATCTGCATTTGCACCTGCATCTCCTCTACTATTCCTCAGCTCTTCTTATCTTTCTCCATAATCCAAACAATAATTTCCAGTTTCCACACAGAGGAAGCAGCATAGACGCAGGTGCAGGTGCAGTTGCAGATGAAAGCTTCATGGCTTCATTCTCTCTCTCTCTCTCTGCTTGTGTGTTTGTTTGAGTTACAGGTGAGTGAACATACTAAGCCACATGAACTACTTCTTTCATGATGCTTGCGTCTTGATGAACAATATGAAACTGTTTCTGATTGTTAACTTTGAGATTTCTTTTTATGTATACATGGAATGGAATGATTTTTTTTATAACTGTTTATATGTTTCAATGTTGTTTAAGCTGGAGTACAGATTTGAAGAGGAGTTCCGAACCTGTAATCTCTATTAAATTCTACAGCTTCATCAGTGATTTATGTTTTCTGCCATGGTCTTTTTGTTTTTGTTCCTCTTCTAGCTTTATCTAATCTAATGTTTAGACTCCCAGCAAAAAAATAAATAAATAAATAAATAAAAGAAGCTTTAGCTAGCTAAGCTAAACCCACTCCAATCACATCATGAGAAACTTGACTCTTAGTCATGTTTAAATAAACTTTGTCATTTGGTTTAGGTTGGATTTGACCTTAGTGACTTTTTTGTCTAAGCTTTATGTTTAAATTTGATATTTTATTTGAGAGAAAATTATATGGTAATATCAAAATGTAAAGTTCTTTCCTTCTTTATTTTTTTTTCAATGGATAAAATTTTAAATTCTATAAACAACATGAAAACCTCTTTGATATATAATGGGGCAAAATATCAATATTCACTCTCGGTATCACGGATTTATTTTCTATATATCATCACATAGCAGTAGAGCCTTTTATCCATAATTAAATATCTTAGAGGAAAAAGGGTATCTAATAAGCTGCTGGAAAAAGAAAATACCTAAGAAACACAAGGGGGGAAAATGTATCAGGTGTAAAGGGTAAAGTTGGAAAACAAAAAAGAAAAAGGATTTGGAATACTTTTTTCTTTGTTCATTCGAAAGCATGTTATAAATCCCTGAAAGTTATTTATATCTCTCCCTTTCCCATTTTCACATATGTTTTCCATATGTTTCCTATTATGAGAAATTGTGTGGGAAACATGTTTCCCATCCTAATTGGGGGTAGTAGTTAATATATAATGGCTTTTAATTACATATATAATGCAAGGGGTATCATCATAGACCATTGTAACACTGTTATTAGTGAGTATAGCATATCTATTTAATGTGACACTTTTAATTATAATTTGAACATCAGAAGCAAATTTATATGATCGAGTACTGAAGCTATAAGATATGTAAAACAAGCTAACAAATTTATGATTTTGGTAATTGACTAGGTTTCATTAGTAATCGAGAGATGCATTCTACTACGAACGAAGCGCGCCCCTTCACTGTATACTTGTCTGCAATTATTTTCTTGCATGTATCAACACCTTGACAGAACTGGTAGATCTATTAGGAGTATAACTCACTTTTTATGATTTACTCATGTTCGATCGTTTCATGCAGGGACCGATAATTCAAACCTTAATGGATAAAAACATTTTATGACTCAAGGCGTTAGCAATTCTTGTTAATATTCTTAGAACCAGTTCCATATGAAACATCCTTTACAAATGGATGGCCAATGTCCTTTCAGATAGAATTTGTGAAACTGTAATCTCTGCTCTCTTGATGAGAGAAGCAAGAGTAAGGATATATATATATAGTTCATAAGAACCAATTTACAACAGATCAAACCTAGCTGTAATGACAGCTGGCATAACTGAAATACAGACTGTTACAACAAACTAATAACAAGATTTTTAACAACTACAAGTTGGCTTCATCTGACGTGGCTTCTCTATCAGACTTAGCTTTCTTTGGCTTATCATCCCCCCTCAAGTGAAAGGGTCTTGGAACTATACAAAGTTGGGATTTGAAGAACAAGAACCTTGAACTTGTTAGATGTTGAGTCAATAGGTCTGCTGGCTGCTCTTCAGTAGGAACAAAATGCAGTTGAACCTTACCTCTTAGGACCTGATCTCGTATAAAATGAAGGTTTATTTCTTTATGTTTTGTTCTGGCATGAAACATTGGGTTCTTAGCCATATGGTAAGCACTGATATTATCATACCAAAGCAAAGGTATTTATGATATTGGCACACATAACTCTTGTAATAAGGCTTGTATCCAAACAATTTCAGCAGTAGCTAAAGTAAGTCCTCTATACTCAGATTCTGCACTGCTGCGAGACACCACCTTTTGCTTTGTATCAGAATTTCACTCGTGGAAAGAGAACAAGATGCGAGTGAATCATTACTGGCATTTGAACAGGGATTAGAAGGAGCAGAGGAAATTATAATGGCTGGAGTGAAACATTCTGCTGAAGTATCATTGGATTGTGAAGGGGATCTAGGCTGAGCTAGGGGAAATTGTGTTTCATCAAAGACAACATGAGGTGTCACATACACTCTTCCAGTCAGATAATCAAGACATAAAAACCCTTTGTGATTCAAGCTATAGCCAAGAAAAAGACACTTAATAGATCTGTACTGCAACTTATGGGTGTTGTATGGTCGAATAAAGGGATAGCATAAGCAACCAAACACTCTAAGAGACTTATAATCTGGATTCTTTTTAAAAAAAATGAAATGGGGAGAGTCATAGTTGAGAACCTTACTTGGTATTCTATTGATGAGGAAAGTAGCTGTCTGAAAAGCATACTGCCAGTACCTCATTGGCAAGGAAGCATGTCCTAACAAGGCCAACTCAGTCTCAACAACATGCTTGTGCTTCCACTCGACTCTACCATTCTGAGAAGAGTTGTATGGACAAGAAAATCGATGTAGTATACCAGATTCTTGGAGAAAAGATAGAAAAGATCAAAATTCTCCACCATTATCAAACTGTAAACACTTGATTCTTGCATCAAATTGATTCTCCACTTGAAGCTTGAACTACTTAAAGGTAGGAAGAGCTTGATCTTTTGTTTGCAAAGGATAAAATCACGTGCACCTTGAAAATTCATCTACAAAAAGGATAAAATATTTTGCACCGAAGGTAGACTTGACTAAGGCAGATCCCCAAATGTGAGTATGAACAAGTTCCAAAGGCTTAGAGGCCCAAAAAAGAGAGATGAGTTGGTAATCTATGACTTTTAGCAAGTTGATAAGAAGAGCAAACAGTAGCTTTATATTTCCCAAAAGAAACATGGCAATTATTCATGATTCTAGTTACAATGTCAGAGGCAGCATGGCCTAGTCTATGATGCCATAACTCTACTTTATTATCAATAGTACTAGAATTATTGGAATGAAAAGCAGAAGCATTATTAACAACAACATAAGCAGTCTTGTTGTTGTTCAACACCGGAAATTTGTAAAGACCATTCTCAAGTTTGCCTTGAGCAAGCACCTTCTTCGTATGTAGATCCTTCACAAAGAAACCATTAGAATGAAACTCAATTAAGGCATTATTATCTGAGCATAACTTAGCCACACTAATCAAGTTTGCTGAGATAAAAGGAACATGAAACACCTTTTTGAGTTGGAAAGAGTGTGAGTT